>CAWUFW010018055.1:0-237228 GCA_963921515.1 Calotriton arnoldi
TGCTAACTTGGTTCTGGGTGGGTTTCTTGTGACATGTATTGGGCATGAGTATTGCAGTTCTGTCCTGTTCTTCAGTGCTTTTGACTGTGTGTCATTTCTGTCCTTCACAGGGTACTTTCAGAGTTGTTTGGTCAACTGTGATCCCCGACACCGTGAATCAACTTCCAGGGTGGTAGCTGTCGTTTCCCTACAGGTGATGTGCGCCACACCCATGGACTTCCTTTCTTCTACACTTGTTGACTGTGTGCCCACTGCCAGGTGGGATTACCTTGCATCTGTAGTGGTTACAACATGTTGCAAATGTGTAATAAACCTGTGCTTCACTTTGTGATGTGCGTTGTCTGTGGTCACACATCTGACTGACATTTGCTTACTGCACCAGTGGGCTAGTTGACACAGACTGTGAATAGGTGTTGGGTCTGTGCATTGCACCGTATTTCCTGGCAACATCAGTGTAGGCGATGAGTCAGATGGCCCTGGTGTGTATGTGATGTGTAGCCCTGGTGGTGTGTCTCCCTCATATGTGTCACGTCGCCATGACTCACATGCCGTGTTGTACTTGCTGTAGCAGTTAGCATGCACAGTGTCATTTCACAGATCATCATCTCCACTTCAGAAACAACGTTGGAATCACAACAGAGGCAAGTATGGTGTATTAGTGAGTTTATTGAGATACATGTGTGAGTATAGTGCACAGGATGGTGGGTGCTGTACATTGTCATTGTAATCCAAAGTTCCTAGATGATTTGGAAGTCCTGGTAGCAGAAATGTCCAGAGTAAAGTCCACAGTCATCTGATACATTGGTCCAACTTGAGCTCCCCATGTCATGTGGGAGAGTTGTGTTGCATTCGACAGGGTGAAGAGTTTGGGCACAAAGGTGATTTTCCAGAACAGGTGTTGGCTTCCTGGGTGTTGTGCATGACCATCAGCCTCTCAGTTGTCCTTCCTCGGACGACCCCTCTTCTTTGGGGGGACCCTCAAGTGCAGGCTGCTGCGGTGCAGGGGACTCTCCGCCAGAGTCATCCTCCCTCCCTGTGGCAGTTGCAGTTGTTGCAGCACCAGATGTTGTGGGCACACAGGGAGGTGTTGACATGTTGGTGCAAATCTGGCGGAGGCATTGCAATATGTCCCTATGCACCGCCGTCTGTTCTTGCACTGTGTCCCACTTGGACTCCATGCGGGACATGTGTAAGTCCAAGCGGGCATGATGGGCAGCCTGCTGCTGTTGAATGTCCCTGAGGATCCCACTACCTGGCTGAACTCTCCGGTGCTAGTCTGGTACGCATCAGCTATGCGTACCAGTTGTGGGTCATCATGCAGTCCAGACCCCTTTGCAAGCAGCGACCTATGTCTACCACCCCTTCCACCACCCCTGGCGACACGTGAAGGACCTGCGGTGGCATGCACAGGTGACCCTGGGCCCCCTTGGGGGTTGTTGCTGGTGTTGTTTTCCGTAGCTCCACGTTGGGCCGGGGTCCGTGTGCTGGTGGTGGGGGTGGTCCTTGGTCTGTCCGTGTCGGCAGGGGTGGCCTGTGTGTTGGCAGTTGTTGGAGGGGTGGGTGCAGGGGGTGCAGCTGGTGGTCCTGCTGGTGCTGCATGATGACTCACTGCGAAGGTGCCAGGTAGGTCTTCGTCATCCGAGGTGGGCAGAGGCTGTTCCACACCAGTGAGCTCAGTGTCCCCCGGAGCCTGGGACAGGGACTCCACAGCGTCTGCTGCTGTGTCCCCATCATCACCTGTATTTGGAAGAGACACACAATGTATGTAATGTTTCTACAGGCATCAATGGTTCAAACACCTGACAGTTGTGACTGTACCTCTGGATGCGGGCCTGTACATTGCATTGTCCTAAGTTGTCACAGTCAGCTGTTGATATTGGTGTAGCGCATTGTCCTGACAACATGAAGCATTTCAATGTGAATGTTGAGGTGTGTGCATGGCCAGCATTGGTGGTATTTGGTTGACATCCGGACATCCTTCTCCCTCCAGCCCAGTTATCCCACCATGAAGCATGCCACCCTTGCAGTGGGTGCAGGTTGACTCTCAGGATGTCAGTCAGTGGTGTCCTGCTGTTTGTTGGTGCCCAGTTCCCAGCAGGGCCTTGTGCTCCCCACAGCAGTAGCCAGTGTCAGCCATCTTGTCAGTTGTTTTCCACTCCCTGTGATGTGAGCATGGTTCAGAGTGGTGTTGATGGGCCAATTGTGAGGGTGAGCAATATCTGTGACTACCACTCCCATCATGCTATTGCCTGCACCCCCCTTCCCAGCATGCCCATACTTCCTTCCTTTTGAGTGTACTTCACTGTGTGTGGGTGTGACAGCAATGGCAAGATGGCTGACAGTGGTGTCCTGCTCTTGGTTGGTGGCCAGTTCCCAGCATGGCCTTGTGCTCCCCACAACTGAGCACCGGTGTCAGACATCTTTGATGGGGCTTTCCAGTCTCTGTGAGGTGTGCATGCTTCAGTGTGAGCTTGCTGGGCCATGTGGTTTGGGGATGTTGAGCTGTGACTACCACTCCCATCATGCTATTGCCTCCACCCCCCTTCCCAGCATGCCCATACTTCCTTCCTTTTGAGTGTACTTCACTGTGTGTGGGTGTGACAGCAATGGCAAGATGGCTGACAGTGGTGTCCTGCTGTTGGTTGGTGGCCAGTTCCCAGCAGGGCCTTGTGCTCCCCACAGCTGAGGCCAGTGTCAGACATCTTTGAGGTGGCTTTTGACTCCCTGTGAGGTGTGCATGCTTCAGTGTGAGCTTGCTGGGCTATGTGGGTGGGGGATGTTGAGCTGTGACTACCACTCCCATCATGCTATTACCTCCACCCCCCCTTCCCAGCATTCCCATACTTCCTTCCTTTTGAGTGTACTTCACTGTGTGTGGGTGTGACAGCAATGGCAAGATGGCTGACAGTGGTGTCCTGCTGTTGGTTGGTGGCCAGTTCCCAGCATGGCCTTGTGCTCCCCACAACTGAGCACCGGTGTCAGACATCTTTGATGGGGCTTTCCAGTCTCTGTGAGGTGTGCATGCTTCAGTGTGAGCTTGCTGGGCCATGTGGTTTGGGGATGTTGAGCTGTGACTACCACTCCCATCATGCTATTGCCTCCACCCCCCCTTCCCAGCATGCCCATACTTCCTTCCTTTTGAGTGTACTTCACTGTGTGTGGGTGTGACAGCAATGGCAAGATGGCTCACAGTGGTGTCCTGCTGTTGGTTGGTGGCCAGTTCCCAGCATGGCCTTGTGCTCCCCACAACTGAGCACCGGTGTCAGACATCTTTGATGGGGCTTTCCAGTCTCTGTGAGGTGTGCATGCTTCAGTGTGAGCTTGCTGGACCATGTGGTTTGGGGATGTTGAGCTGTGACTACCACTCCCATCATGCTATTGCCTCCACCCCCCCTTCCCAGCATGCCCATACTTCCTTCCTTTTGAGTGTACTTCACTGTGTGTGGGTGTGACAGCAATGGCAAGATGGCTGACAGTGGTGTCATGCTGTTGGTTGGTGGCCAGTTCCCAGCAGGGCCTTGTGCTCCCCACAGCTGAGGCCAGTGTCAGACATCTTTGATGGGGCTTTCCAGTCTCTGTGAGGTGTGCATGCTTCAGTGTGAGCTTGCTGGGCCATGTAGTTTGGGGATGTTGAGCTGTGACTACCACTCCCATCATGCTATTGCCTCCACCCCCCCTTGCCAGCATGCCCATACTTCCTTCCTTTTGAGTGTACTTCACTGTGTGTGGGTGTGACAGCAATGGCAAGATGGCTGACAGTGGTGTCCTGCTGTTGGTTGGTGGCCAGTTCCCAGCAGGGTCTTGTGCTCCCCACAGCTGAGGCCAGTGTCAGACATCTTTGAGGTGGCTTTTGACTCCCTGTGAGGTGTGCATGCTTCAGTGTGAGCTTGCTGGGCCATGTGGGTGGGGGATGTTGAGCTGTGACTACCACTCCCATCATGCTATTGCCTCCACCCCCTTCCCAGCATGCCCATACTTCCTTCCTTCTGACTTTGCTTCCCTGTGGGGTAGTGTGCGTGTGCTGAATGGATGGCTGACAGTGTTGTCCTGGCGTTTGTTTGGCTACAAGTCCCATGTGTGTCACTGTGCTTCCCACAGCATGACCCAGGGTGGTGGTTCTTTGTGGGATAATTAATTTTAGTGTGAGGCAATGCATTTTCCCAGGTGTGTTGTGTGTAGTTTGTGTTAGGGGTGTGTGTGGGGAGAGCTGCTGGTAACTATGGTCATAGCTGTCAGTCCTCCTTCCCACCCAGCCAGATATCCCACCATGGAACGTGCTTCCATTGCAGGGAGTGCAAGTTGTCTTTCAGGATGTCAGTCAGTGGTGTCCTGCTGTTGGTTGGTGCCCAGTTCCCAGCAGGGCCTTGTGCTCCCCACAGCAGTAGCCAGTGTCAGCCATCTTGTCAGTTGTTTTCCACTCCCTGTGATGTGAGCATGGTTCAGAGTGGTGTTGATGGGCGTATTGTGAGGGTGGGCAATATCTGTGACTACAACTCCCATGATGCTATTGGCTACACTGACTTGACCAGCATACACAGAATTCCTTCCTTTCTGTGGGATTCCCTGTGTGGTGGTTTTGTAGTGGTGGCTACATATCTGACAGTGTTTGTTGGTTATATTTGTGCCACTGCCTAGCTTTATTTGTTGTAGGGTTTGTACATGTCATGACACAGTTACATATCACTATGAGATGGCATGTGTTGTGTTTATCTGACTGACATACACATCTTGGGATGATTCTGTTTTTGTTGCTGTGTATTTGCTAAGGGTGCATGGTTTGCCTATCCCCTTGACAGTGATGTGTGTGTATTGTCACACAATATTGGGTATATTGGTTGTGTACTCACCAGGCTCTGGGATGTTTTCTAGTCCATATACGCTCACTGGTGGTAGGATGGCCCGCACCTTCTCCTCCCAGGGCCTGAGGTATAGTGGTTTGGCAGGAGGGCCACTGCCGGTGTGTTGGCTCAAGATGTAATCCTTCTTCAGTAGGTCCCTGACCCTCCTGCGCACATCATACCACCTGTTCTGAATGTCTTCCTTTGTGCGCAAACATAGTGATTGTGCGTTCACCCTGTCGACGATCCTCGCCCACATCTTGGTTTTCTGCAACATGGGGGTCTGTTGGACCAGTGTACCAAACAGCTGTGGCTCTACCCTGAGGATCTCATCTACCATGACTTCCAATTCACTATCTAGGAACTTTGGATTCTTCTTGGGGGGCATGGTGATGGGTGGTGGTGGTGAGTGATGTGTGTTGGTGTGCAAGTGAGAGTGTGTGAGTGTGTGTTTTGCTGGGTGTATGTGAGGGTGCTATTTGTTGAGGTGCTGATGGTGTGTGGCTTGTGTGATGGATGAGCTGTGAGTGTGTGTGTGGTTGCTGTCTGTTGGTGTTGTGTGCTGGCAGGTAATTTGAATTTGCAAAGGATCATGGTAGAGATTTGTGTCCTTTATATGGGTGGAGTTGTGGGTGTGTCTTTGTTCCCTGTTCCCCCCAGTATTTATTGGCTTTGTAATTGCTTGTTTGGCCTTTTTTTTTGTGTTTTTCCCTTTGTACTTTTTGTGCATGTAGGAGACGTTCTTCTGACCGAGTCGGACCCTGCAGTTGTCTCGTGCGAGCTTCTCCGAGTCGTTCACGCTGTGTTTGTGCTGTTTTCTGTGCTGCGTACGCGTCGGTCGCGGTGTATTGGGTTGCTTTGGCTCGCTGTTTTGTATGCATGTCGGTCGTACGGCTTGAGCTCCGTGCGACTCGGTCGTGTTTTCCACACGTTGCATCGTACTTGGCGGGTCGGAGTTCGCGGGTACGTTTCGTTCGGGATTCTTCCTGGTGCGTGTCGGTCGGTTCGATTCGCGTGCTTTTCCGGCCGGATAGCTGTTTTCCGCGCGGTTCGGTCGTTCGTATTGTGTTTTGTACGAGTCGGTCGGATTTTGCACGCTTTTCATCGTACTTTGCGGGTCGGGCTGCACCGGTATGTGTCGGTCGGAATAAATTCCGGCTCCGAGTCGGTCGGTACGCTTTCCGGCCCGGATCGGAATCGGCCCCTTTATGTATATTAAAATATGTTTATTTCATACAATGTAAATATAGAAAAATGTGATACAAAATATTTATGTTGTACAAAATATTTCTGTCAAAAATATTGTAAATTATTTAACATATTAGATATTATTTTATTAAAAATAATATTCAATATACTAAATAATAAAATATAACCTTGCCAAATACATATTTTTTAATTTTTCAAAAATAAGAACATTATATAAAATGTTTTATAACAATGTTTAAAAAAATGTATCCAAATGTTTTCTTTTTGGTACAAAAAAATTAATAAACCATAAAAATGAAACTGTTTATAAACAAAAAATTTAAAATATGTTGCTTTACCATTACATGACTATGGGCCTCATTACGATGGCGGAAGGCCCGACACCGCCAGCCATACGGTGGCGGGCCTTCCGCCATCGACCGCGATTTACCCCTGCCAAATTAGGATGGCGGCGGGAATCCGACCGCGACCGTGGTGGGCGCAATGACCGCCGCCACGGATCCGCCACAGGCATTCGGTCCGATTGCCTGGCAGAGCGGCCAGCATCCGTAAAATGGTGGCGGTGCCTAGCAGGCACAGTTCGCCAAATTACAATGCTGCATCCTCGCCAGCCAGTGTATGGCGGTGGAACCGCCATTCACAGGCTGGTGGGGATTGTATTTGGGGGCCCCGCTGGGGTGGGGTCCATGGAGGGGTGCACTGGGGGGGTACCCATGGTACCCACCTACATGTCCCTGCACTAAGTGGCAGGCACCACGCGGTGCCTGCCACTTAGTGCAGGGACATGTAAACAGTGCATCTTTAACATTGCGACGGGTGCTGCAGCTAGCAGCACCCACCGCAATGTTAAAGATGGTAAATGCGACCGCCACGGTGGTGGTGGCATCATAATACCACCGGTGGGACCGCCGCCTTGTAGGCTGGCGGTCCCACTCCCCGACACGATGGCGGACGGACTGCAGTCCCTGTAATGAGCCCCTATGTTACCAAAAAATGTACCTTTTTTCAAAACTGTAAAAAAAATGTATATATGAAAATATATGATTTGTTTAACATTTATACATAAAAAATGAATGTTACAAATATATTATGCTTTATAAAAAATATTCATACCATCAAAATGTATGATTTATGTTTTAAATATTATAATAAATTTTCTAACCAAAAAATATTTAATTGTGAATGAAAATATAAAGGTTTTCACATAAAGAAATGTTGAAAATAAAAACTAACATATATCTATTTACTTATTACAATATACAGATAAACTGTACAACAAAAAATACATAATAAATAATAAAAATTCCTATTACTAACTTCCAAATAATATAAACTCTGACAAAAAGTAGAATAATACCCCCAAAAATTACAATCCCAACAACAAAAATTACTGTATTCAACAAAACTACTGTATAATAAACCATGATAATTTACTATTCCAACTCAAACTCAAACTAAACTCAGGGAAAGTGCTGGATAGTAAACCATAATAATTTACTATTCCAACTCCAAATCCAACTAACCTCAGGGAAAGTTCTGGATAGTAAACCATAATAATTTACTATTCCAACTCCAAATCCAACTAAACTTAGGGAAAGTGCTGGATATTAAACCATAATAATTTACTATTCCAACTCCAACTAAATTCAGGGAAGTGCTGGATAGTAAACCATAATAATTTACTATCCCAACTCCAACTAAACTCAGGGAAAGTGCTGGATAGTAAACCATAATAATTTACCATTCCAACTCCAAATCCAACTAAACTCAGGGAAAGTGCTGGATAGTAAACCATAATAATTTACCATTCCAACTCCAAATCCAACTAAACTCAGGGAAAGTGCTGGATAGTAAACCATAATAATTTACTATTCCAACTCCAACTAAACTCTTGGAAAGTAATGGATAGTAAACCATCATAATTTACTAGTCCAAATCCAACTAAACTCAGGGAAAGTGCTGGATAGTAAACCATAATAATTTACTATTCCAAGTCCAAATCCAACTAAACTCAGGGAAAGTGCTGGATAGTACACCATACTAATTTACTATTCCAACTCCAAATCCAAATAAACTCAAGGAAAATGCTGGATAGTACCATAATAATTTACGATTCCAACTCCAAATACAAATAAATTAAAGGAAAGGACTGATTAAACCCCCCCATATTAATTTTTCAAACTAACAAAAATATATTCTTAACAACAAAAAAATTTATTAAAATTCTTATTTTTTTAAAATACAATGCAATTTTTGTTTACATTTTTTTAAAATATTTAATATCAAATTCTCATTTTTTTTAAATATATAATTATTTAAAAATATGTTTTAATTTAATCACAAAATTTTATAAATTTTTATTTACAAATACAAATTTATATTAATAATTTTTAAAATTTATTAAAAACTTAAAAAGTTTATTAATAATCATAACATTTTCACAAATTTTATATAAAATATTTCGCAACACAAATAATTTCGAAATGTACTGAAATTAAAAAGTTAATTTTTTTTATTTTTTATTATATCATTTTTATTTTATTATTTAAAATGTATTTTTTTATCCAAACAGTGTTAAATTACTCACCACCCATATCCCATATAAACCCAATATCCCACTCCTAAAGTTTAACAAAAATTTAAAAAAAGATAATTTTTCAACACAATGGGGCCTATTACGATGGCGGGCGGACTTTGTCCGCCCGCCACCGCAACGGAGCACGGGACCGACCGCCGATGTTGCGGCGGTCCCGCCATGCAAGTTAGGATGCGCCCGCCACACTGGCGGGCGCATCCTGGCCTTTACATTGCGGGTGGATCTGCTGGCTGCAGCCCCGCTCGCAATGTAAAAGGATTGTGCACAGCATTGCCATGCACAACATGGCAGGCACCACGTGGTGCCTGCCATGTAGTGCATTGTAATGAGGGGGGGTACCATAGGTACCCCCCATGTGCACCCCCCACCCCCTCAACACCCTGGGGGCCCGCAACAGGCCCCCAATGTCAATGACCGCATGCCTTTCCATGGCGGCGATGGTCAATCACCGCATACATCATAATATGAATGGCGGTGTCTTGCAGACACCGCCACCATGACCCTTTTCCGCCCGGTCGACAGTTCGACCGGCGGAAAAGCGGCAGACGGTCTTTCCGTCCACTGCGGTGCCCCCCGCCATACTAATATGGCGGGGGGAGAACCAGGGACATGTGGCGGGCGGACCGCCACCGCCGAGCCGGCGGTGGCAATCCGCCCGTTATCTTAATGGGCCCCAATATTTTTAAATTTCTCCCCAACCTTCTCCCCTATAAACCCAACATCCTGCTCCTAAAATATATACAAATTTTTAAATTATAGTAATTTTTCATCGACATTTTTAAATTACTCCCCACCCTTATCCCCTAGAAACCCAACATCCCACTCCGAAAAAATATACAAATTTAAGTTTTATATTAATTTTTCATCAACATTTTTAAATTACTACCCACCCTTATCCCCTATAAACCCAACATCCCGCTCCTAACAATTATATTAAAACACAAAAATAATTATTTAAACATAAACAAATTATTTAAACATTATAAAATTACTAATACAAAATTACTTAAAAAATAAAAAATAGAACATTAAAAAATAGAAACCATAAAATTGATATTATTTACATCGATATTTTTACCATCAATATTTTCAAATTCGATATTTCTAAATAACATTAAAATCGATATTTTTGACATTGAGAAAACTTACCTCGATATTTTACACCATCGTTATTCTTACCTCGATATTCTTGCATGTCGATATTTTTCCATCAATATTCTTTCTCTGCACCCAACATTTAAAGGTTACAGGACTCAGTATGAAGTGTTGCTGTACTGCTTTGCCCGACATTTCTGGACCAAACATAAAGGTAACAATTCCACATGTACTCTGTATGTGGGCATGTTGTTTTTCTTCATGATTGCATATAACAAAGGAACAATCTTTGCCAGGAATCATATTACAAGGGATTATGTATTTTATTTGTATTTATAAATGGTGTTATATAGCGCAAACATGACCAATATTGGTATCAGAGCACTGTACAGCATAACAATAGCAAATACAAAGAGCAAATTCAAAGTCACAGGATAGTAAAACAAGCAGCATCATTAGCAAATGGTAATAAGACAAAAGTAAGAGAGCACAGGGAAACAGTGAAATCAAAGTGGTATGGATAATCACATCAGATAGGAAGGAGACTATTTGGTAATCTCATTTTAACTTTGTTTTTTAAAAGATTGAATGAGTAGTTGGTCCTGGTCTCCGGAAGATAGGAGAGTTCCAAATCTTTGGGGCAATCTCGGAGAAAGTTATTTTGCACGTTTTCTTTTGAAAAAAGTTTGGGATTTCAGTATAGGGAGCTGGTACTACAAGATGATCTGTTCCCTCCCGATAGAACCAGTTTCTGAGTCAGGTAGAGAGGAGTGTTGTGGTGGATGGCTTTGCACGTCATGCAGGCTATTTTGAGATGGATCCTCAATTCATAAGGTAGTCAGTTCAGGAATTGGAGGACAGGGGTGTTGTGATCCTTTTTTTTGTGCCTGTGATGAGCTGTGCAGCCGCATTGAGGATAACCCTCAGAGGGGCTAGTTTTACTTTCTGTAGGCCCACGAGGGTAACATTCCTATAGTCAAGTTTGGACATCACTACTGATTGTACCGCTATTTTGAGATCTGAGTTGGGCAAGAAGGGCTTTAGTTTCCTTAAGACATGGAGTTTGTAATTGGCCCCTCTAGTTGTGGCGCTGATGTGATTCACCATGTAGAGGTTATTGTCCAATGTTATTCCTATGGCTTTTGCTGAATCAACAATATATGGAGTACAGGTTAAGGGGGTGAGAAGTGGCAGCCAGTCTTTGATGTTAGAGGTGGAATTAGGTGGAGAGATCAGTAGGAATTCGGTTTTGAAGGCATTACGTTTGAGGTGATTAAGAGTCAGCCAGTGTTGAGTTTTGGTAAGGATGTTATTGAGGGTGTTGATGTCTTCTGGAGAGGCAATCTTCATGCAAAGTTGTGTATCATCAGCGCACATGTGGTGGGAGATGTTAGAAAGCTTGAGGATTTCGGTTAGGGGTTCCATGTAAAGACTGACTAGGGTGGGAGAAATTGAAGAGTCTTGGGGTACGCCGATCATGACAGGCGTCTGGTCAGATAAGGCGTGATTGATAAGGACTCTTTGAGATCTGTTTTGTAGGAATGAGCTGAGCAATTTTAAGACAGTACCAGAGAGACCCATCCTGTGTTCTAAGAGGTTCAGGAGAGTCTCTTGTTTGACCGTGCCAAACGCTGATGATAGGTCAAGTAGGATTAGGAGACAGGAATCATTTTGATCAAGTAAGTGTAGAGCGTAGTCAACAATGGCAGTTTCAGTACCGTGACCTGGCCTGAAACCAGATTGGCAATGGTTGAGGAGTTGGTGATGAGCAATTTGATTGCAGAGCTGCTGAGGAACACATTTTTCCAAGAGTTTGGCCAAGTTTGGGATGCTGGAAATGGGGCGTTAGTTGTTGGGATCCGAGAGGCCAGTGTCAGTCTTTTTTAAAATAGGTGTGACTTGATCACTTTTGGACAGTCCGGCATAGAACCGTAAGGGAGGCATTGATAATTCTGGTCCATAATGAAATAAGGAGGAGAGAAGTCTCATTGAGGAGTTTGGAGGGGAGAGGGCCATTGAAGTGGTTGGAGCATTTTTCGGAGGTCAGTAGCTTTAGGATGTCAGAGTTATCAAATGTGTGAAATATGGACCAAGAGGCATTGTTTTTCGGTTTGAGGAGCTGGCTGCCAGGACACACTTCCTTCAAAATGGAGGTGTGCTGTGGCGGGGTTTCAGTTGGTAAGAGAATCGCAGCATTTTGGAGATCATTGTCAATTGATCTGGTTTTCTCAAAAAGAAGGAGGAAAACGTTTGAAAATTAGGTAGAGTTGTAGAATCTGACGTGGTGGAATTGCATTTCCCAATAGATTGTTGTTTAACCAATTCAAAGAGTTTTTGGGGATGGCGAAGGCCCAAACATTGAATTGAATTTATCATATTGAGTTCAGTAGGCAGCTGGCAGATCCTAGGATTTTTTTCACTTAAGACTGCATCTAGGAAGTTGTTATTTGAGCTTAGTATAGCAGTTCCTTAACTTAATACTCTGGTGTAGTTTGCTGTTTTAGTTATTTCTGTACAGTTTCTTGTGATATATACTTTAAGAGCACTGATCACTTCCATTGGGCACTTCCTTTGATACCATGGTGGCTGCCAACATGTCTCAACCCCCCTCATTTTTGACTGAGGCGGAGGAATCACTTTTACAGTGAAGAGATGGAAAATACTCTTTGACTCATACCTTGTGGTCACAGGAGGGAAAATAATTTATGCGGCAAGAAAGCAAGGTATTCTTCGAAATAATCTTGGTATTGAAGGCATAAACATGTATGGAAGCCTTGAATAAATCTCTGTAGGCGTTAGTGACGAAAAACCTAGAAACATTTACAGAATGTCTGTTTGGGAAGTTAGAATAGCACTTTGATACACATTTGAATGTTGTTTTGAAAAAACACAAGTTCTTTACTCGAAAACAATGCAAAACATAGAGGATTGGAAATTATGTGGGCAGCCTACATAACTGAGTCAAAACCTGTGAGTTTGGGGAATTGGCAGAATCACTCATTAGAGACCAGTTTGCACATTGTACAAACAACCCAAGGGTATAAAAGAAACCATTAACGAAGAATCCTAATCTAAAGGATGCCATTTCTATAATATGGTGGATGGAACACACCTTGGGATGGGTAAAGGAAATGAAAAGAAATAATGTTGGTTTAGCCTGAATTTGGAGCATGAAAGATTGTGTCTTTGAAGGAGAGCCTGAAGGTGAAGAAAATAGGTGGGGAAGTTTTGAAGCAAGCCTCAGAGAAGATTAAATATTATAGATGTGGCATGGGAAATATATCCCGAACAGGTCAAGCAGTTTCGCAGGTTACTCAGTGTTCTGGATGTGTGGCGGGTGCAGGCACTGTGCTGGGGTCTGCAAGAGCTCAGAAGAACATCAGAAAGGTGAAGGAACAGTGGTATGTCAGGTGGATGATGGGCAAGAGGGTGTTAGAAACATTGGGGCATATTTACAAGCCCCAATCGCCACCACAAAGTCACTTTTAGTGACGTAGTGGTGGCGATAGAGATACGCTTATTTACAAGGCAGGATTAAGCCACTTAATGTGGCTTAATGCTGCCTTGTAATATAGGCACCCTTTCACGCTGTACTTAGCGTGAAAGGGGAGGGCAATGGGTGTTGCAGTGGGCGTTCCACCACAACACTCATTGATTTTGATGCTGCCCCCTATTTACAAGGGTGGCATAAATAGGAGGCAGCGCCAAAATTAAGACCAGGGAAACCCTGGTCTTAAACAGGCGAAACAAGGAGAAATGCTTTATTTCTTCTCGTTTTTGCTGTTTCCATGTGCGCTGCATTGTGCAGCACACATAGAAACAGCAAAACGCCATTGATTGTTTATGTGCAGGAAGGTGACTCTTCCTACACATAAACAATCAAAAAACAAATGACTTTTTGCAACTTCTATGTGTACTGCATTAAGCAACACACATAAAAGTTACAAGACGCCATTTAAAGATTGTTTATGTGCAGGAAGGTAGACCTTCCTGCACATAAACAATCTTCCCTAACGCAGACACCCTTGCACTATGGTGCAAGGGTGCCTGCGTTGGCGCTAAGCTGCTAAGTTTAGCGCCAGCGCAGGGGGAACCATATTGTTGTAAATATGGTGCAGCCCTGCGTTTCTGAAGTGGCGGAGGGCGGCGTTAAGCCAAGGAGGCTAACGCCACGCTCAGACACTTTGTTGTAACTATGCCCCATAGTTTTGTATGTCAGATATTATGGTGTATCAAGTAAAGAGTGCTAGTGTGATGCTGTTACAATTAGAATGTCTGAGTGCAAGCTCATCCTAGAAAACAAATAAGTAGCTTTATTTGCACATTTGTGTCACCTTACATGTTGATTTGGGACCAGAACTGGGAAAGAATCTTTGAGCGTGATGTGATTTTGTTCTGGATCGTGGCATAAATTTGGTGTGTTGTGGTGGTGCCACAATGAATCTGATTGAATGTGTGGCTATCAGGATTGCTTTTGGGGGTTGTGAAACAATTGGTAAGGTGTACATTGCAAAAGGGGGGATAGTTTACTAAGTCTAGGCGGGAACTCCGCTCCGCTCGTGGAGTTTGCGGAGTTTTCTGCACTCCGCGTCACGCGCAGCTTGCGGAGTTCCGAAAACTCTGCTTCGCGTAGCGGGGCGGAGTTTTTTCTCGCTCGCGTTCGTCAACGTCAAGTTGGCGAGCGCGAGCAAGGAAAATCCACCTCCCAGCAAGATTTTTCCTCGCTCGTGATCATCAACATCAAGTTGGCTAGCACAAGCGTGAAAAATCAATCTCCCGGCAAGATTTCTCAACGCGGGCGGTCAGATTTCTCAGTGCGAGTGGTCACGTATGCTCGCGACCGCTCGCATTGAGAAACCGTCCGTTCGCGTTGAGAAAGCTGCCGCTCGAGTAAAAATCTACTTGAGCGGCAGAAAGGAAGCAGCGCCCGCTTGCGCAGTGCATGGTTCCGTTAGCGATGGTTGCACAGTGCGGACAAGCTGCTCGCGGAACTCCGCGTAGAGAGGCAGAGTTTTTTTTGCACTCCCCAAACTACGCCCAGGCTTATAGTTTACATAGGTAGCATTATTAGAGAGATCTTTGAATTACTTTGAATCCCAACGCCCCTGACAAAGCAATTATGGTTGCTCATGTCAGCGAGGATGAGGATGATGACATTGTCAAACAATTTCCTGATATTTTTGCAGACAAACTACATTTCCTTCAGGATTTCAAGCACAGATTTATTCTCAAGAAGTGAGTGAAACCATCAGTCCAAACATTCTACAAAGTTCCCCTCCTTAATGTTGGACCCACTCAAAGGTAAATTAGAGAGATGAGGAATTTGCGAGTGATTGAGGAGATAGAGTGCTCAGAATATTTTGCTTCTGTCTTTCTAGTGCCCAAGGATGGTGGTTAAAGTATTCACATGTGGGTGGACCTTCGGGAATCTCTTTAATGAATTTGGGTGGACAAGCAGCCATTGCCTAATATTTCAGAGGAACTTTCAGTGTTAGGTCGGTTGCAAGTTTTCATTGTCATGGACCTTTTGCTCACATATTATCATATTGCTTTGAGTGCAGTATCTTTAACATCCTTTGTTAAGCCTTTAGGTGCTTACTTCTTTTTAAGGATACTCTTCGGATTGGCTTCACCAGCTGCCTGCTTTCAATATGTGGTGAGAAAGGTTTTGGAAGCGGTACAGCAAGTCTGATTTTAAGGATGAAATCTTAACTTACGGTAAGGCTAGGTACAATCATGCAGAGACTCTTATAGAGGTACTGGTTAGCTTGCAGAAAAGTGGGTTGACTGTAAAAAGACACAAGTGTCGGATTAGAGTGGACAGTATGAAATAATTTGGATGTGCCATGTCAGAGAGGGAAGTGGTCCCACAACCACAACCAAGAACCCGCCTACATTAATTGTGCCTGAACTTACAGCAACCATCGAGAAGACTGCGCTCTGCCTCCCTTTCACTTGCCCATACTCCCCATATATACCGAAGCAGTAGTAGAGGATGCTCCTTCGCCCACATCGCAGCAAAGACCTGGAACAAAGACATGGAACAGTCTCCACACACACCACGAGACCATCACCTCACTTCCGGAATTCGAATGGCCCTCAAGACTTGGCTGTTCGAATAAGCCTCTGGGGCCTGCAGGCACCTGGATACCCTATCAAGTGATTAGCCACGCTTTATAAATCCTGATTGATTGAACTGATCTGGTGGAGTTGATTGTTAGAGCCAGGTCCCTGTTTTTTTTGTTTAAATTTGTTTTTATTATTATTGTTATTATCATTAGTATTATGTGCATGACAATTATTACATTGCAACAGTTCGCATTACATCTGAAACATCAGCAATCCAATACAAGTTACATATCAACTTTGTAGAATGCATGCAGATACAGTTGTACACATTATAGTCAATTTCTGTTGGCATAGAGCCAGTATGTTGTTAGCTGAAGTAATCGTTTATATGTTGAACATCTATCATACAAAACATCAAGATCCACCATGTGGGTAGTGATCTGAATGATGAAGAAGGGGACCGATAGTGGATGGGGAAAAGGTTGTATTCCTACTCCATGATAGGACATACACATAAGTTGTTTAAATACCCCTCACACACCAAAAGGGCCCTTGATGTCATGCTTCATCATTGGGGTCTTCCCATCCCACTGTGGAATGGGGCGTGCTACAACCAGCGACTACGCGGGAGCACTAATCTAAAATACTATGTGTGGTGCAGGGGTAGTGAGAAGAAGGGTCAGAAGTGAAGTTAAAAAGGAGCTGGCCTCATGGACATAAGACAATTTAATAGGTCATTGAGGCTGAACCTGTTAAAAATTGTGATTTGGAATAGTCATGCATATAATGAGCTGACGTTCCTAGAGAGTCGACATGTTTCGAAGCTCAAGGCTTCTTCATCAGGACTGAGAAGATCCCTTCAGTGCTCACTTGTTGTATAAAGGTGAAGATAGTTATATACAAAAGTGAAAGAAATTTTTGCAAATATTCATGCAGTATATAGTACCTGTTTGTACTCCTATATGTTAATCTGTTTGTACTACTATATGTTAATCTGGAAAAAGAAAAAAGATTTAGGATATTAATTGCGCCACACACGGCGTTGTCTTACGAAGACCTGAAAAGACAACACATGTGTCAAGGTGACTGTTTATAAAAACATAGTGCTATCATGGTGCATGGACCTGTGAAAGAAATTGGGGAAAAAAAGGGGAAACATACAAGAACACACTACATATAACATAAAACACACACTCTATTCGTGACTATTGTAATCAAAAACGGTGTGTAGAACGATGTATACACACAATACATACAATGTATGAATGGGTATATTGCCCCATGAGCCTCAGGTACAGATGAGCAGGAAGAAGTCACTAGTTACTGCAGGGGAAAAAAATGTTTGAAATGAAGAGAGAAACGGTCAGGTGGTACTCGTCCTCTTGCCGAGTGATCTACGAAAATCTCGGACCATGACGGCTATGCCGTACTTACGTGCTGCTTGACAAAATTTTGCCCCATACTGCTCACCCGCGGCTCCGCTGTATGACTAGGGAGTGCGGGGAGCGGCTATTTAAGCAGAAGTATCGAGTGGAAATTGGATTCACCTGTGATGCTGACGCGAGAAAAAACCGGAAGAGAGCTTCCATGCTTGATTTTCATTGCGCACTAGAGCGCTAACTACAGTGCACAGCGGAAATGAGTATTCCGTGCGTGCTAGAAAACTCGAAGTGTATGTAAATAACCAGAGTCCTATAAAACAGCACGATTGTTGCCCAACACTGCGTGTGGTTATCTGAGAAAAAGTGGAACGTGGAGATTGGTGATAGTTCAATTCTCTTGTCAATCGAGTAAATGAAGTAAATGCACTTGAAGTGCATCAAAGCACTCTGAGGAGCAAATAATATGCGCTATTAAAATGGTGCAAGTCACAAGCGATGTCTGACTCAGAAGGGTTGGCAAAGCATAGAAACGCTATGGAGGGCCAGAGAAATAATAATGTTGGAAATCATAAATGGAACGCTTGTAGAATCGGGCAAAATCAAGTCTAATTAGGATGTAATGAGATCGCTTGTGTGTTATTTAGACCTCTATACATAGGGACCGAACACTGTGATACAGTCTGTACCCTGTATATAGTAATGAAGGGAGGTGGACAGGTGTAGTAATAACTTTCAACCTGTTAACTGTGCCCACGGAATTTCATCATTCAAACCCTTTTCGTGTGTCCCCAAACGGAACACCCAACGTTGTTCCTTTTCCAAGAGGTCTCTTTCGTGGTTGGTTTGTTCAATCACTGTCCATCTTATGTCGTCCACGTTGTGGTTGGTTGATAAGTAGTGGGTTGCCATTTTGGTGGTACTTTTCTTACATCTCACATTGCTTTTATGTTCACCAATCCGTATTTTAACTGGTCTGGACGTCATCCCGATGTACTCCAAATTGCACGGACAAGTGATCATGTAAATTACATTCTTACTGTTACAATTAGTAAATCGTCTTTGTTCCCACACTGACCCATTGGAAAATGTGATTTTTTACTCTTTGTGGTAAGGGCACAAGTGCTGCAATTTCCACAGGGATGATGACCCTGAATAGGTTGAAGATTGAAAGGGGCCGGGTTTGTTTCCCGTGTGGTACGTGGCCTAGTATGCACAAGAATATCTCTGAGATTTCTGCCTCTTTTATGGGAAAACATAGGTTTGGGAAAAGAAAGTTTTCCACAGTTCAGTATTTTCCAGTGTTTATTGATTATCTTGGATACTTCATTCGAGTGGGTATTGTACGTTGTGACACAGATTGGTCTGGTCTCTCTTTCTTTTGGGGATTGTTGTCCAACAATGCCTCTCTATTGTTATACCTGGCTCTTTTCCAACCCTGTTTGATGATTCTAGATGGATATTCACGTGCCAATAGTTTTCTCTCAAGGTCAGTGGCTTGGTTTTTGAAGTCCGTTATTTCCGAACAGTTCCTTCTTAGTCGTAGGAACTGTCCAAAAGGGAGATTATCTCGCAAATGTCGTGGGTGGAAACTGCTGTAAAGGAGAAGGCAGTTCTTTGCAGTTGGTTTGAAGTGAGTAGTTGTTTTAAGCTTGCCATTCTCTGGGTAGATGTTGAGATCGAGGAACACTAAATCAGTATTGGATGCTGTATGTGTGAATTTCAGGAACTGATTTTGTTGGTTTAACCATAACATAAAGGTCTCAACTGAGTGAGTATCACCTTTCCATATCACTAGGATATCATCAATGTATCTCTTCCAGGTAATGATGTGCTCACAGAATGGATTGTCTTGGTGCAGTATCTTGGTTGTCTCTAGATGGTACACGTAAAGGCCTGCAAGACTAGGAGCGAAGGTGCTTCCCATGCTAGTCCCATGTTTTTGTAAATAGTGTATATCTCCATAGAGAAAGAAATTTTCTTTTAATGCTAAGGAAATGCACTCCATAACCATACTACGTGGTGTGTGGTATTCCCATGTGGTTGCATATAGGACTTCTTCTATGATATCAATGGTTTCATCATGAGGAAGACTAGTGTAAAGACTCTCAACGTCTTAACCTAGTAGGAGATGTTGACTGGTGTCAAAGTCCTGAGTTGCAAGTAGTTGTAACACTGCTTTCGTGTCTTTCAGGTAAGTACCTGTTTTCTGGACTAGGGGTCGCAGAAAAGCATCAGAGAACTTGGACAGGGGTTCTAGTAAAGAACCGATCCCTGAGACGATAGGACGTCCAGGAGGATTATCTAGGTTCTTATGAATTTTAGGAATGGTGTAAAAGTAGGGTGTTATAGGTGATTTTTGGATCAGAAATTCTGATTCTTTTTTGATATCCAGCTGTGACAGATAGCTTCCTCCACCATTGCTCCTATCCGTATCCGAATCCTTTCTGTTGGATCGTCTTGGATTACTTCGTAATTACGAGAGTCACCCAATAGTCTCCTGCACTCGGTATCATACTTGAGAGTGGTCTGTAACACAATGGCTCCGCCTTTATCCGCTGGTTTTATAATAAGATCCCTGTTGTTGGCCAAAGTTCGTAAAGCCTCCTTTTCTTCTCGTGTTGTATTGTGAAAGGTTTTTTGTCTTCATTAGACAATTTCGTAATTTCACCCATAACAGCTCTCTCAAAAGTAAGCAGCTCCACTGGAAGGGTTGGATCTGGAGGGGTGAACGTAGACTTAGGTCGTAATCCGGTATCGGAAGCCTGTTCCTCTGCAGTCTCTGTAATATCCTTCTTGTCAAAGAAAGCCCGTAGTTTAAGTTTTCTCAAGAATTCTTTTACCTCCAAGCATAACTTAAAATTGTCCCTTTTGTTAGTGGGCACAAAACCAAGACCTTTGCTTAAGGCCTGTTTTTGTGGTTCAGTGAGAACCAGCGATGTAAGGTTGACCACTAAGTGTCCTACCTGCTGGTTGTTGGTTGGTTCGTGATTCCGGTCATGCTTCTTGTTGACACTCTGACTGGATCTTCTGGTTCGTTCCTCCTGTGGACTTGATTGCCTCGTCGATTCCTTCCTCTTTGTGGTCCCGGGCGTGTACCTAAAAAAGGAGGTGGTCCATAGTAGTTATACTCCTGTGGTGTTGGGGCCCAGTGCTGGAATGGTCCTCCCATTGGTGGTGGACCATATGGATAGTGGGCAAAAATTGGTTGGTTTGGGTAGTGGTTCCATCTCTCTCTAGGTTGGAACGGTCTCTGTTTCCATGTTCCTGCTCTCTGATTTCTCGAGTTGCTCCCCGGCTGGAATATGAGTCATTAGAGCCAGTGTCTGATATATCACTGTCAGAGCCCTGTTCACTATTAGATTTCCTTGTTACATAGTCCTCGCATATGTAGGGGTATATACGTTCATGGCTAAAGGCTGCAGTGTCTTTTTTTAATTTTTTGAATTTGCTTTGTTTCAGAGTAATCTCGTACTCGCTCATCTGTTGGTTCAATTCATCCAGTCTCTTTTTTAATACTGTATGGGATTGGTAGCTCTTAAGTTGCACCTCCAACTTCTGTATGTCAACTTTTAATTCTTGTGCCAGACGGGTTGCTGTTTTGATTATAAGGACCAGCCAGTCCCTAGTGCAGTGCCAGGATATGAGTGACCAATCCTTTTTGAAGGACTTGTCGTGCTGAAATATGAATGGTTCGTTGCGGACAATCAGGCCATGTGGTGCCGCATTTGCCCTTAAGTACTCAGTCATCAATAGACCGTGCAGTGCTGTTTTTATCTGGGTTCTTCTGAGATTAGCCATTTTATCCCAGTCAGAGCTGCTAGGCCCTGGATCCGAGTTGCTTAGCCCTTCAAAGGGGTTGAGGGCAGCTAAGATCCTGTCGATCTCATCTTCATTGAACGTGAGACCTGCTTTCTATGCTTTGCCAACCCTTCTGAGTCAGACATCGCTTGTGACTTGCACCATTTTAATAGCGCATATTATTTGCTCCTCAGAGTGCTTTGATGCACTTCAAGTGCATTTACTTCATTTACTCGATTGACAAGAGAATTGAACTATCACCAATCTCCACGTTCCACTTTTTCTCAGATAACCACACGCAGTGTTGGGCAACAATCGTGCTGTTTTATAGGACTCTGGTTATTTACATACACTTCGAGTTTTCTAGCACGCACGGAATACTAATTTCCGCTGTGCACTGTAGTTAGCGCTCTAGTGCGCAATGAAAATCAAGCATGGAAGCTCTCTTCCGGTTTTTTCTCGCGTCAGCATCACAGGTGAATCCAATTTCCACTCGATACTTCTGCTTAAATAGCCGCTCCCCGCACTCCCTAGTCATACAGCGGAGCCGCAGGTGAGCAGTATGGGGCAAAATTTTGTCGAGCAGCACGTAAGTACGGCATAGCCGTCATGGTCCGAGATTTTCGTAGATCACTCGGCAAGAGGACGAGTACCACCTGACCGTTTCTCTCTTCATTTCAAACATTTTTTCCCCTGCAGTAACTAGTGACTTCTTCCTGCTCATCTGTACCTGAGGCTCATGGGGCAATATACCCATTCATACATTGTATGTATTGTGTGTATACATCGTTCTACACACCGTTTTTTGATTACAATAGTCACGAATAGAGTGTGTGTTTTATGTTATATGTAGTGTGTTCTTGTATGTTTCCCTTTTTTCCCCAATTTCTTTCACAGGTCCATGCACCATGATAGCACTATGTTTTTATAAACAGTCACCTTGACACATGTGTTGTCTTTTCAGGTCTTCGTAAGACAACGCCGTGTGTGGCGCAATTAATATCCTAAATCTTTTTTCTTTTTCCAGATTAACATATAGTAGTACAAACAGATTAACATATAGGAGTACAAACAGGTACTATATACTACATGAATATTTGCAAACATTTCTTTCACTTTTGTATATAACTATCTTCACCTTTATACAACAAGTGAGCACTGAAGGGATCTTCTCAGTCCTGATGAAGAAGCCTTGAGCTTCGAAACATGTCGACTCTCTAGGAACGTCAGCTCATTATATGCATGACTATTCCAAATCACAATTTTTAACAGGTTCAGCCTCAATGACCTATTAAATTGTCTTATGTCCATGAGGCCAGCTCCTTTTTAACTTCACTTCTGACCCTTCTTCTCACTACCCCTGCACCACACATAGTATTTTAGATTAGTGCTCCCGCGTAGTCGCTGGTTGTAGCACGCCCCATTCCACAGTGGGATGGGAAGACCCCAATGATGAAGCATGACATCAAGGGCCCTTTTGGTGTGTGAGGGGTATTTAAACAACTTATGTGTATGTCCTATCATGGAGTAGGAATACAACCTTTTCCCCATCCACTATCGGTCCCCTTCTTCATCATTCAGATCACTACCCACATGGTGGATCTTGATGTTTTGTTAACTACTGACTCGAGGAGGACATATCCACCGTCAGTGTCCCTCAAGACGCTACCTCTTCACTCCCTATTTTGTTTTTTTGGAACATCTATCATAACCAAGTAAACTCACAAACCCCGAAACATAACATTTGTACCCTCCTCTTCAAGCCATTGAATAACATATCTGCACATGTCTAGAATCAGCACAGTTTTTGCTACCACACAATGTTGAATGTGCCCAGCCGCCCACCCTACTTTCACAAGATATAAATTCAGGCCTATGTGCCTGTCAGTGTTCGTAATTTATATTTCACTGGCCCATTCCTGGGATTTTGGGGATTACGCGTGGACGTGAGTGTGAATATTGCGCCCACAGGTTACAATAAGATGTTATTTAGAGGCGAGACATCTTTCCTAGTCCCTGCACCCAATGCACCCTCCATACCTACCCCTCCCTGCTCTCAGGTGCGTCTTCTGATGTCTCTGAGCGCTCCTGCCAGGCCGTGCGGAAATCTAACAGAATCGAATCCCAAGCCGCTGCTATTGGTTGCTTGCGCAAACCTATTACATCCTCACGGCGGAGCGCTACACTTTCCGCCTGCGCCCAGCACAACAGGGACTGGTACCAGGCTTTCGCCACAGGCGGGGCAGGGGACTTCCAGGGGCGAGTAAGTAGGCGCTTGGCCACTATGAGACCTAAGTCAATATATCTGGACGTTACTTTGTGTTTTTTGGGCCTGTGGTATAATCCCAATATGCATAGTTCCCACGACCAATCTAAGGTGCGCTACGTGCACTGTGCCAAGCAGCTAGGGACCGTGCCCCAGTATGTCCGCAGAGTCGTGCATGACCACAGCATATGAAGTAGGCCTGCACCTGCTTCGCCGCACCGTGCACACTTGGCATCCGTCCGATCAAAATATTTATTTATACGTTCCGGCGTCAGGTAGGCCCTATGGGCTATGTAATATTGAATGAGCCGAAAACGAACATTCCGGGGTATTCTCATGGGGCTCCCAAGTATATCTTCCCCCTCACGCTCCGTAGTGGGTCTCTGCAAATCCGCATCCCAATGAGCGCGGAGTGAAAGCAGGTTCGGTGCCGTGTGGGTCCTGAGGGAGTCTGCAAACCACTTGGTAAGATGACGGCCCGAGCCCAATTCGTGCAAGTACTGAATAGTTAGATGAGTGGCAGGTTCCTGTGCCATATTGCCCCACAGTGAGCTCAGGGTACGTATCACTGCAGCGTGCACCAGGAACTGACCTTGCGGTAGTCCCGTGCTGTCAGCTAGCTCCTCAAATGGCATGAGCTGCCCATCACTATACAAGCCACCAAGTGTGAGTACGCCCACTTCCTCCCAGCTGGCGAGTTCTGCACCCATTACTGGCCGATACCTCCTGGGCGTGCCTTGTATAGGAAGAGATGGGGCGTATGGCGCCACCGGGTGTGTAATGCGAAGACTCCGCTTGTAACAGCGATATGCCACCTCCACCAATATTTGCGTGGGCATGCTACCAGTCCTGTGGGGATGGAACAGCACCACAATCTGGGCTTGTGTGAGCCCGGGCAATTGTGTTGCTGTGTCATCTAATTGGCGCGCACCCAGCCATCGCGCCACCCATTGAAGCTGCGCCGCCAAGTAGTAGTGCTCCATATTGGGCAGCGAGAGGCCCCCCGGACGGTTGACAGATACATTTTGGTCAGGGACATTCTACTGCGCGTCCCGTTCCATATAAACTGGCGCATATCGGACTCCTGGCTTTTGAAAAACGGTGGTCTAACGTGCAGGGGCAAGTTGGTAAAATAATAAAGAAGACGTGGCAGGACCACCATTTTCAACAGCGCTATCCTGCTCATAACCGCAAACGGCAAGGTGTTCCAGAAGGTCAGTTGTGCTCGCACCGCCGTTACGGCACGCCCCAGGTTGCCCTCAAGAAAGTCAGGTGAGTCCCTGTGGATAAGAATCCCAAGGTAGCGGAACGCTGTTAATTGCCATTGCACCAACGTACCATTGATGAATAAGCGTGGGTTCGGAGTAGTCTCTGCAAAGGGGTACAGGCACGACTTGTCCCAATTCACCCTTAGCCAAGATACCGACGCAAATCCAAGCAGCGTTTCCTCAATCGCCGTACAAGACTGCCCAACATCCCTGAGATAGATCAGCAAGTCGTCCGCGTACAATGAGACCGCATGTGTACCATCTCCCAGTGGGATTCCCCAGTCATCTTGGGAAGCGCGGAGTGCCACAGCCAGAGGCTCAATGGCTAAGGCGAATAACAATGAGGAGAGCGGGCAGCCCTGTCTCGTACCGCGTTCTATAGGTACGCGCTCTGATAAATATAGGCCCGTCCTGACCCTGGCCACGGGGCGCGTATATAATAACTTAACAAGGCCCAAAAACACGTCTCCCAACCCATACCGCCGCAACACAGCAAATAGAAACCCCCACTCCAGGGTGTCAAATGCTTTCTCCAGGTCCAGGACAAGGCATCCAGCATGCGCCCAAGCGGTCCTGGAGTAGTGAGCCACCCGGAAAAAATGTCTCAGATTGAGGGACGTGCTGCGCGCAGGCACAAACCCATTTTGGTCCGCGTGCACCAGGAGTGGCACTAACGGGGCTAATCGATTTGCTAGGAGTTTTGCCAATACCTTATAGTCGGAATTAAGGAGCGCTAGCGGCCGATAGGAGCCTATCAGTTCTGTATCCCTGTTGGGCTTCGGTAGGGACAACAGAAGGGACTCACAGAGCGTGTCCAGGAGCGCACCTGCTTCCTGCGCATGCTGATACATGCCAAGTAGCCGCGGCGCCAGGGTCTGCTGGTAAGCCTTATAATATTCGGCTGGATACCCATCAGGGCCCGGCGCTTTGCCCGTAGCTAAAGAGCGAATAGCCTCCTGCACCTCCAGCAGTGTGAGCGGCTCACATAGTTCATCCCTTTGCTCCCTTGTGATTTGACTCAAGGTCAAGGAGTCAAGAAAGGAGTCTATATCCATTTGCGTTGCACCGTGCCGTGACTGATACACTCTGGTGTAGTATGCCGTGAACTCGCCATGCACGCCGCGCTGCGTAGTAAGCATTGGTCCTGCCACAGATCGGAGTCGCAGCACTGGGAGTTGCACCTGCTCTTGGCGGATCATGCGTGCCAGCAACCTGCCTGCCCTATCAGCTGCTGCATGCGTGCGCGTGGCATGTGATGCGTAGTTCAAACAGCGCAGCCTCTCCAGCACCTCAGCATGTTGTGTACGCCGCGTGCTAATGTCCTGCTGCACATCATTACCTTGCGCCAACTCGGCTTCTAATTTGGTCAGGGCACCCTCAATATGCGTCACCTCTGAGTCCAGCTGCTTCCTGATGCTCCAGCTCAGCCCCATGCAGCACCCCCTAACCACCGCCTTGCCCGCATCCCAGAGAATGCCTATGTCAGCAACGGACCCCTCATTACCCTCAAAGTAACTGTTGATCGCCGTACCAACCGCTTCCGGAAACGGGGGTCTTCTAGAGCCAGAGGCTGTAGCCTCCAGAGACGGGCGGAGGACCCTCCATCCTCGCCTCTCAGTGACAGAATATGTGGGTTATGGTCAGAATGCACCTTACCGAGGTAGTCCGCACACAAACAGTTTGCTAACATCGGCGCGCTCGCCACAAACCGATCAATGCGAACATGCAACCTGTGGGGATTTGAGTAATGTGAATATAACCGCATCTGGGGATTGAGGGACCTCCACACATCCGATAGACCCCAGTGACGAAGCCACGTCCCCAAGTTCCTAGCGTTGGATGTTGCTACTGTTTGTGGCAAAAGTGGAAATGACCTATCTAGGGATGTGTCCAGAACCGAATTAAAATCACCCCCCAATAGCCAGGGGACCTCACACCATCAAGAAAGAATGCCTGTCAGTGCACGCCAAAATGCACCCTGATCGGAGTTGGGGACAAAAATGGATCCCAACACCACAGGCATCCCATTAAGGCGGCCCCTCGCAAGTACGTACCTGCCATGTATGCCAATTTCCACCCCCTCCAACACAAATTGGGTCCCGGGGTGTATCCAAATTAATGCTCCCCTAGCGTAGGATGAGTAGCCTGTGGCCAGTAACTGGCCTTTCCACCTTTGCTGCAACCTACGAATTTCTGGTTGTGAAATGTGCGTTTCTTGTAAAAGTGCCACATGGGCACTGTGACGCTTGAGGTATGCGTATATTTCATACCTGCGGGCTGGCGTGTGGAGACCCCTAACATTCCAGGTTATAACAGTTGTAGACGGCATATAGCATGGTGATAGACTGGTGGACTAAGTGGGCGGCTGAGTGTGTGAGGGAGACAGTAGCAATATACCAAAGTATTATAGAGTGCTAAGTGCAGCTGTGACATCCATGGGTACAGGGGTATACTAACTCGAACAGGGGTAATGGGAAAGGACCTCATGAGGGAACTGGGAAAGAGCAGAGCAGCAGTGCTTGCCTGCCCAAACTGTCAAGAATGCCATACGGCAACCCACATCAACGTGCGCCGTTTCAAACTTGTGAAACAAGGAGAGAGGGGGTGGGTCGTATCATACTTCGGGCCCGTTGCAGACGTGTGTAAAGGTGCGCTGTATCATGTCATATATCAAATGCCAAGGAACCGCAGCCCTGGGCGCATATATAATTACACTATCTGTGACATAAACCAGACAATAAGGAGCATATTAAAACATTACGCACACAGGTCATCTGAGAGACACATACAACGTATGGGCAAACATCATTACGTTCGTATACTTGCAGAATCACATTTTGTACGTTCCCGCTACACCAAGTCATCCGTGGTTTGAGGCGTTACATTCGGAAGTGACTGCGAGCCCTCATGTACCGGCCATACAGCCTGCGAACTATCGTCACTTAGGGATTGCTCAGAGGAGGCATCTGTGTCTCTGTTGTTGCGCCAGTCTCCCAAGTCCGCCACTGCCTGCAGTGCGTCTCGCCGTTCCTGCAGAACCTGCACACGATCGGAAGGGGCGACCGGCTGTTTTTGGGACTCCGCCACTCGCATCTTACGGTTAAGGTGGCGGCCTCTGCGGGCACCTGCCTGCCCCACCGCAATGCTTACTCGTTGGCTCGGCGAAGTATGGTGTCCTTTAGTTTCAAGCCAGTCCCACGCCTCCTCCGCCATGTCGAAGAAATGCGTGGAGTCGTCCGCAACCACCCGCAACCTGGCCGGGAATATGAGGGAGTACTTCAAGTTCAGATCCCGCATCCGACGCTTGACAGTGAGGAAGGCACTCCGCTGCACACCCAGGGCGTAGTCTGGGAAGAAGAGAACCTGTGTATTCTCCACCTTTATTGACTCCAGCTTCCTGGCTTCCCGGAGTACTGTGTCTCTGTCCTTGAAGTTCATAAGGTGGAACAGAAATGGTCTCGGCCCAGCACCCGGGGGCGGACGGCGCGACGGTACCCTGTGCGCCCTTTCCACAGCGAAGAAGGCAGAGAGCGCACCTGCAGGCATCAAGGTCTGTATCCAGGCTTCCGTGTATGCGACTGCATCTCCACCCTCCGTGCCTTCCGGTAATCCCAAGACACGCACATTGTTCCTGCGAGAACGGCCTTCCGCGTCATCCATTCTGCGTTCCAGGGAGTGGAGTCTGGACGCGAGAGCGCGCGTCTCCGTAGCCGCCTCCTTGGTCACTGGAGTAATTTCCTTCATGCCGTTTTCCAACTCGCTAACCCTCTCCACTAGCTTTCTGTGGTCAGTGTGCAGGAGTGTGAAGTCCGATGTGACCTTGTCGATGCGTCCTTCCAGGGATGTACGGGTCTGCGTCAGCGCCTCTCCAACAGAATCAATCTTGGATTCCAGGCTGGAGCTTCTAGATGCGGTAGACAGGTCGGTCTCCTGGTCAGAGTGAGGTGGGCCTGACATCAAGCGCGTGGATGAGGCGCCCGCGCCTGGACGCTGTCTACCCATTCCACCAAGGTGTATCGTTCTCCACGTGGGAGGCGAGAAAGGTCTCCGTGTGGCTCATCGCCTGCCCTCGTCTCAGGGGACCACCGCTGGGTATTTGCGGGGCACGCCCTAGGCTAGCTGCAGGGTCTGCGTACTCCGTTGACGCCCCAATCGTCGTCCACTAGGGTGCTACCCCAGTATGCCCGCTTCTATTCCTCGCTGGCTCTCAGGTGCAGATGAATGGCTGTTGTCAGGCAGGGTCACGCTCCGCACTCATGTGCAGAATGCGCTCGGGGCTAGGCCATGGGTCCCAGCAAATCTCTCACAGATGGAGAAAGAGCAACAGGGCGTGGCACCACAAAGTCAGATGGACACTGAAGAGGTTTCCAAGCCCCACGGATATGGCTGACAACGCACAGGGCAGTAGCGCCTCGTATGCCCACAAGTAGGCCACAGTACTTCCCACCTGTCGCGCCCTACGTCTTCAGCGCTCCGGGGACTGGCGGAGTTCTCCCACAGGCAGGCAGTCACAGCATGGTGCTATGCAGAGGCTATGTAGAGGCCAGAGAAGTGGGACTCTTCAGCAGCTTAAGTCACCCACAGCACCAGCGTCCTCCTTCTGAAATATCGGGCCGGGTCCGCCTCAAGGATTCTCACTTGCTCCCGCCGCTCGCCTGTTTATGTGGTGGGAAATCACCCCAATGCCGTGACCAGCAGTGCTTCGGGCTGTCCCACAGCCCGCCACAACATCTCAGCAAAGTGCACGGGGGAACCGGCTCCGTCACACCTCCCGTGTTTCCCGGTGCAGAGCTTCAGCCGGCTGCGCACTTCCCGGCAGCCTCCGTCACAGAGGGGACTTGCCTGGGCTCTCTCTAATTTAGCCCGGTCACACTCGGCCGCACAATACCTCGCTGCTCCTGTGGAGCGCAGGGCCGCCTCCGATCTGCTTCCACGCTTTCGCCAGTCACGGCCCGTTCAGCAATCTGCTGCAGCACCGGCCCACCTGTCTCCGCTCAAATGCGGCTGCATCAGCCGCACGGCCCTCAGCGGTGTTCGGCTCTCTGTCTGCCCTCGTGGCTGCCGTGTAGCTCAGGCGGCCACTCCGCAGCCAGGACCACTCGCAGCTCCGCCAAACCCAGGCGTGTGGGCTCACACAGGCACCGCAGACTCAACGGGCCGGTCTCTATGCCCGGAGCGGGCTATGAAGTGCAGGATAAGTGTCAGATTTACGGGCCTCTGGACGGAGCCTCTCTAGAGTGCGTCCGTCATCTTGGCTGGTTAGCCACGCCCCCGTTAGAGCCAGGTTCCTGTTAATAAAGATCAAGTGCAATCATTTTTAGGGCTAGCAGAATACTTTGTTACATTCATCAAGAATTTTGCTTCTCTATTTCATCCCATGAAGAAAGGAGAAAATCTTGTTTGGTCCAGTGAGTGCACTGTAGCATTTGGGCAGATCAAACCCCAATTAGCAAAGATGCCCAACGTAGGGCATTTCGAAGGGCACAGGAGAATCATCCTGAAAACTGATGTCAGTCTTAGGAGGTTTAGTACAGTCATAGCTCAACTGCAGAAAGGAAAAGAAAGGTGTTTGACTTAACTTCCCATTCACTCAAAGATGCTGCAGTGAATTATTCAGTGACTGGGCTGGAAATTCTGGCATGCATGTGGGCTATGCAGTGCTTCAAATGTTATCTATCAAGTTTGCCTTTCATTGTCGAGAGTGACCACAGGCCGTTGGTGCGTGGTGTCTATTAAAAGTAGAAAGAGCGCTATGACAACAATCAGTAGGTGATTGGCGGGTATAAGGGAGTTGAATTTCGAAATAGAGAATCTGCCTGGTTCTAGGAACACTGCAGCTTATTGTCCAGACTGCTGTTGGGCAATAATGTGAGTGTAGAGGAGTGCTCACCTGTGCTATAGGTTTGTTTGATGACTTTGATGAAGGTCGAGTGAGAGATTGCCATGAGGGATGATTTGTTGTTTGAGTAGATTAAGAGATATGTTGTGAATAGCTGGCCCTGTAATGGGGAAATAAATGTTCCAGAAAGGTGGTCCAAGGTTGTAAGAGCTGAGTTGAGCTTGGTGGAGGATGTGTTGTGCAGAGGTGAGAAAAGGATTCCAACTAAAGTGGCAGTTTGGTGGTTTCTCTTATCTCCTCATCTTGATTGATCGAGTCTGCGAGCGCGCCGGCCGTCATGCCGCAGCTGTTGATGAGCTGTGAAGGAGCAAGGATTTTTCTGCATCCATTACCCGGTGTGAGAGGGGCATGGCAGGGGACAACAGGGCAGGCGTCCTGCCTGGAGAAGCCCCCGTCTCTCACCTCGCTGCTCCCCCGTCACCATTACCTGCCACCATTACCGCCGCCATTACTACGGACTTGAGAGCTGGAGTGAGACGGGTGATAGGGGCACGGCAAGGACACTGCGGGGGACATCCCGCCGGAGAGCCCTGATATCATTCATCGAACTTGGAGCAAGCCCGAGCCCGAGGGTAAGTGAAGTGGGGGTTCTTCCTTTGTGGCTTCCTTGTGGCCTTTGTGGCTCTCCTGTGTGCACCGCTCTTGGCGTTTCCGTGCACTTCCAAGCCCAGCGGCCTCAGTGGTCTGCCGCTGAGTGTGAGCCCAGGTCCCTGCGGAGGCGGCCCAGTTAGTCCTGGGTGCGTCTTGCAGGTGGTCTGGTGAGCTCCCGCACTGATAGCTTTTTAAAAGCTCCCTATATAGCTCCCTATGGGTCTCTATGGCTCCACGGCCTTTCCTTATTGCCTTTTGTGATAACCTGTGATAATCTACCAGCCTCTGAACTAGCTACTCCGATTTTATTGCTGCGACAGTTACATCAGCTAAACCAGCCACTGCGCCAGTTGCTACATTAAGGTGGTGGTCATTACCTCATTCAAACCCACCTAGCACAAGACCTAGCAAAAGACCACAAGGATGAGATCTGGTCGGGTGCGGGGGAAGGCGCAAGCCCCCACCAAAAGAAAACAGGAGAGGAAACTTACATCAGGTGATCCAACTGTAAAGCAGAGACCACAAAGGAAAGCAAGTAGTCCTGATACTGGTCCACCCTCCCCTTGAGGTCCTCTTTGAGGTCAAATAGCCTCACCTTTAACTCGGAGGGAGATCCCGAGCTAGCGTTTAGCCAAAAGGAGTTACCCAGTCCCACCAGTGACGGCAATGTGGAGACACTTCAACGCATAGTGAAAGATAAGAACAAAGATAAGAATAAAGAAGACATAGAGGCAATGAATCGGGCGGGTCGAGCTAGATCATCCAAGTTAACAGACTATTTTTGCCAGATGGGCAATCACGATGGTACTCCCCAATTAACCACGAATGACAGGTCCTGTTTAGAAAAGGGGAATGAAAGGGAGTGTTTTAGTTTGGAGCGGGAAAGCTTCCCGTGTTCCCTTCCATCTCTCAATTTATCGACTTCCCAAAACTTAATATTACGTAACTGGTTATCTGGTCGTGAGCCCGGAGATATGGAGCAGGACAGCATGATACTTGCAGACCCGGGGGACGGGTACAGGAAGTTACACCTAAGCTTTTTGCATTTCCCAATTTTGTACCAAATGCTGACGTGGTTTCCGCATTGCTAGACCCACCTATTACTGACACTCAGGAAGCTATTGTGGATGATGAGCTAGTAAAGAAGGCACAGACAATTGACCCTGGTGACAATGCCCCAAAGTTGTGGTCCGCCATTCTGAACTCAATGCAAGCAACAGTATTGGCCCTAACTCACCACTCTAATAAAATGGACATTCAGGTGGACCTGCTTAACACCATGGCAATCTTTGTGTCAGGAATTGACGAGAAATTGGAAAAGCTTAATGCTCTTGTTGCAAGGGCCCAACTAAATCATCTTAATGATTATAAAATATGTTCCTGCAAAGAGGTAATAGACAAATTAGCGCAGCTTCCAGTAATCATGGAAGGATGTAGTTAAAAACAGTCCAAGTCCTGAAGCCCGGTACGGGCCTACTGGGTCTAGCATGCGAGAAAAGCCAAACAGATTGAGGATATTATCCCCCGGGGGTCAAGGAGACCCTGATAAAGTGTTGGTAGCTCAAGAAAACGGGGATTGGAGGAGCAAAATATCAAAATCCAACGTAGGCCCCTAAACACCTCTGCTGATAGTGACTGTTTGAAGAATAAAACCACTGTGCCTCTATGCTTAACTAAAAGGGAAAGGAAGCGTGTAAGGAAAGGAAGGAACAAACTTTATCCTGGCCATACAGAGATTACTCTTCCCTTGTCCACAATCCAACAAGAGGATTTGGTCTGTGATGGGAAGGTCCCAATGGACTCAAGTCCTCATGGTAGGGCCTCAACACTCAGTCATGATATTGCACATGACAAACCAACATCGCCAGTAAAATTGAAGGCAACTCCAATAACATACAGTGCGCCTCCTGGGTCAGATAGTCTCCCGATTGAGAGAACATTTGGTACACCACAAACTACCGGACAGACCTTCACACCAAGGCCTGAGAACTTACAAGTCAAATCACTCAAGGAGGAAGAAACCCAAACGCAACCCATAGATGATCAGAGCCTCCCGGTCCCTCAAGTGCTGGTATCAAATTAATCAACCACTAACTCTAACATAGTGGTGCCAGGAGATCATTGTAGTGTCAGTGACCATCACAGTGGCCTGAGCAGCACCAGTCAGAAGCTGCTATGGATCCCAGAATTCAAATCAAGAGGTCCCCAAGACATTTTAAATCGTTCAAGCATATTAAAATTGATCAAAGCCTTGCCAGGCATGGACCATATCAAGTCTGAAGGCATTTCATCAATTAAGTTCATGCCGGCCAGAGGGCGGCAGTTTACAGATCCTACCCTGATTACCTTTTTTTCCTTGGTGCTTTCGGCCCAGATCATGGAAAAGAAAAAGCACTTAAAAGCCTGGGGTAATTGAGGTAATCAATTTTCAGGGGATCGTTACCCTCATGTGCTCCTTGCAGGGTCAACACTAGACGACCCTTCAGCGGCCAACTCGTCAGTATTAAGAGGTGCAAGTGGTGGACCCTCCCTTTTGGTTCAGCATAAAAACAACTTGGATCTTACAAACGTGGTAGTCAAATTTACCAAAGAAGCTGACTCAGGCCTGCAGCGAAGACTAGTTATGATTAACGAGCACCAAGACCCTTGGGGATGGCTTCCGATAGCTCTGTCCCGAACTGGGAATAATCAGGATTGAGTGGAATAGTGGCCACCAGTAACTGACCAGGGTGGCCTTTCTGTCTGCTCTTGGAACATCAGTGGCCTACAGACAAAAGCCATGGATCCAGAGTTTACAGGATTTCTGGGTTCATTTGACATCCTAATGTTTCAAGAGACTTGGGCACAAACTAGTACCCCCTTTATCGGGTATAAAGAATACATAAAACCGGCAGAAAGAAGGAGTACCCATGGGAGAGCGAAAGGCGGCCTTGCAACCTACATTAGCACTAATCTAGCAAGTAAAATCGAAGAGGTGTATGTGGATGACCCAAATATACTGGTATTGAAAATGGAAAGTCAAGCTAATAATCAAGCGGTCCTTCTTATAAATGTATACATTAATCCAAAGAAAAGAGCTGTTTCGTCTAGAAGAATGGCCGCCCAGTTCCTCCATCTGAAAGAAAGCCATCACTCGCTGCACTGGCTTGTCACAGGAGACTTCAATCTTAATCTATTCCATCAGCCATCGGAGAAACACATTGAAGCAGTGGGTCCCTTCCCTGAGCAGGCAATGCCATTGAAAAACCGGAAGGACATACTTGGAGAGTAATTTATAAAAGCCTGTGAGCTAATGGGTCTGCTGGCTCTGAATAGTCGGATATCTGCAGATATCTCTCCTGTCTGGACAAGAGTTAGGGGCTGCGCGGCCTCAATTCTAGACTATACATTAGTCTCAATGTCTTTATACAACATGGTCTGTAATTATACTATAGTTCATCATATTGAGAGTGACCATTATCCTCAGGCTATTACTATGACCACAACAATGGGTAATTATGAGGCAGTTTGCATGTTGCAGGGGGAGAAACGTACAGAAAATCTCAAGCGATTAAAGTGGACATCATGCTCCGTTAACCGCATAGCTGAGGAGGCGGTCGTAAGCTTGCAGGACCTAGCCCTAACTGGCCAAAATCCACTCGCAGGTTGGGAAATATTCTCTGATAACATGACCAAAAACCAGAAGGAGAACAGTTACAACAAGGGATCTTAACTTGCCTACTGTAAAACAATAACTATGCCCGTCCATGTTCGAAAAATAAGAAGAAAATTAGGTAAACTCTTCCGACAATCACGCCAAAACCAAGGAGACTTAGACCTTCTGCAACAATTTTGCAACGAGAGACGGTGCCTAAAAAAAAGAGATCTGGGCGCACAAACAAGCTAAACAAGAAACATTAAGGGCCCAGCTGCTCTACACCACCAAAAGAAATGACTCAAAAAGATTCTGGCAAATTATTAATACGAGGGAGAAAGGCCACGCAGCGGCATATAATGGGAACATCACTGAGATGGAATGGGTACAATACCTGAAATTACATTTCAAGGAAGATTCGGTGGTTACAACTTGCCCTCTTAGCCTCTAAAAAGATAAAGTTGCCTTGTTGAAAACAACATCGGCGGAGGTTGAGAGTATCATTAAAAATGCAGGGCTGACTGTGCCCCTGGCCCAAATGGGCTTCCCCAAGCACTGTTTAAGCACTTTATATCACACTGGGCTGGCTTCCTGCCGTTAATGTTCAACTACATCTTGGAAAATGATGTTATCCCAGACAGCTGGAGGGGCTCAAAACTACACCCCATTTTTAAAAAGGGTCAGGCAAGTTCACCTAGTAACTATCGATTAATCGCTCTGATGGACGTGGAATTGAAATACTTCTCCACGCTACTACTTCATGACTTGGAACTCTGGTCTTATGAAAATAGAGTACTCCCCTTAAATCAAACAGGCTTCTTAAGGGGTTAAGGCACTTTAACCAACCTCATTGCCTTGAGTCTAATCACAAATAGAGAAAAGGCTACAGGGACACCTCTTTGTGTGTGTTTTGTAGATTTGAAGGCAGCTTTTGACTGTGTGCCCCGGAACAGGTTATGGGTCAAACTTCAGCGATGGGCCATTCCTGCCAACATCTTTTGTGCAATCAGGCTAGTTTATTCGGGCACATGGGTCAAGATAAAAATTGGTGATGGCTCGCACATATCAAGGAAAGTGCAAACAACATCTGGCGTAAAACAGGGCTGCGTGCTAGCCTCCCTTCTCTTTAAATTGTATCTGGCAGATCTTTCAGCTCAATCAATCAGGGAATTGTGAAGCGCGCTACTCACCTGTGAGTGTCTCAAGCAGGCCTGGGCGTAATTCGCAGAGTTTTGCTACGCGGAACTCCGCGAAGTTGCAAAAACCTCAGCGAAGTTCCGCGAGTGGCGGGGTGAAGTGCGAACTGCAGTTTGTGCTGGTATTCCTGCCGCTCGGGTAGAAATTCTACCCGAGCGGTAGCTCGCGCTCACGAGCGTACCGTTCGCGAACTTACCATTCGCGATCGCGAGCAGGGAAAAACTCCGCTGCACATCGCGAAGCGGAGTTTTCTGCACTCCGCGAGCTCCGCGGAGTGCGAAGTGCAGAAAACTCAGCAAACTCCGCGAACGGAGCGAAGTTCACCGCCCAGGCCTAGTCTCAAGGCACTAGGGGGGGGTGCAGCTCCGAGTCAGCCGACGAGCCAGGTCTTGAGGCTCTTCCTGAAGGTGTGCAGAGTGGGGGAGCGTCTGATGTTGATCGGGAGCTCGTTCCAGGCCTTTGCCACAATGTAGGAGAAGGCTCTTCCCCCCGCTCTGGTTCTGTAGATGCACGGGGTTTCTGCGAGGGCTAGGTCGGCGGATCAGAGGTTTCACTTGTGTACGTGGAAGGAGACTCTTTTGTTGAGGTATTTGGGTCCGGTGTTGTGGAGGGATTTGTAGGTGTGGGTGAGTAGCTTGAAAGTTACTCTCTTCTCGACAGGAAGCCAGTGGAGGTCTTGCAGGTGATGGGTGATGTGTTCATGCCATGGGATACCGAGGATGATTCTGGCTGTGGCGTTCTGGATGTTCTGGAGTTTGCATAGCAGGGATTTGTTGATTCCAGCATAGAGGGCATTTCCGTAGTCCAGTCTGCTTGTGAAGAGTGCGTGGGTGACGATCTTTCTAGATTCAGGGGGATCCATTTGAAGGTCTTGCGAAGGATGCAGAGGGTGTTGAAGCAGGTGGAGGCTATGGTGTTGATCTGGCGGGTAGTGGTGAGGGAGGAGTCGAGTATAATGCCGAGGTTCCGAGCGTGGTCCGTGGGGGTGGGGAGGTTGCAGAGGGCGGTGGGCCAACAGGTGTTGTCCCAAGCTGAGGGTGTGGGCCCGAGGACGAGGGCTTCTGTCTTTTCCCAGTTAAGCTTCAGACAGCTGCTGCTCATCCAGGATGTGACGTCTTTCATTCCTTCCTGGAAGCTGAGTCTGGTGGTGTCGGGTTCCTTCATGAGGGAGAGGATGAGCTGGGTGTCGTCGGCGTAGGATACTATGCTGAGTCCATGCTGTCTGACGATGGCGGCGAGGGGGCCATGTAGAAGTTGAACAGCGTGGGACTGAGCGATGATCTTTGGGGTACTCCGCAGTTGATCTCTGTGCGTTCGGAGAGGAAGCGCGGGAGTCTGATCCTTTGGGTTCTGCCGGCGAGGAAGGAACGAGGCCAGTTGAGGGCGGTTCCCTGTATGCTGGTGTCGTGGAGTCTGTCTGTGAGAGTGCGGTGGGAGACGGTGTCGAAGTCTGCAGAGAGGTCTAGTAGGATGAGGGCCACGGTATGGCCTTGGTCGAGGAGCGTGCGTATGTCTTCTGCGGCGGCGAGGAGGGCAGTCTCAGTGCTGTGGTTGCTGCGGAATCCGGATTGGGAAGGGTCGAGGATGGCGTTCTCCTTGATGAAGTTTGTCAGCTGGGCGTTGATGATCTTCTCAGTGACTTTGGCCGCGAAGGGAAGGAGAGAGATGTGTCGGTAGTTTTTCAGGTCCGTCGGGTCTGCAGAGGGTTTCTTGAGGAGGGGCTTAACTTTTGTGCGTTTCCAGTTGTCGGGGAATGTGCCAGATTCGAAGGTGGCATTGATGGCGTGTCGTAGCTTGGGTGCTACGGTGGCGGCGGCTCTGTGGAAGATGTGCGTCAGGCAGGGGTCCGTGGGGGCTCCTGAGTGAGTGCTCTTCATGGTCGTGGCGGTGTCTTCCATGGTGACCGGGGTCCAGGCGGCGATGGTAGGCTGGCTGTCGTTGCTGGGGGAAGGAGTGGTTTCTGGAGTCTGTTCGCTGAAGTTGTCGTAGAGGACCTTGATTTTCAGATGGAAGCAGGATTCAAGCTTGTTGCAGAGGTCCTGGGAGGGTGTGACATCTGTGGCTTCGCTGGGGGTTTGGTGAATTTCTGGATGATGCTGAAGAGTTCCTTTGAGTTGCTGGAGTTGGCTAGGATTTTGTTCTGGATGAAGGTCATTTTGGTGGCTCTGATGAGTTGGTGGTATTCTGTCATGGCGTTCTTGTAGGTGGTCTGGTCTTCGGTGGTTTTGCTGTTCCTCCATCGCTTCTTGAGACGTCTGCAGGTGCGCCTGGATTCTTGGAGGTCGGGGTTGCGGAGGGGTGCGAGCTTGTCTGCGCAGTTGGTGATCCACTGGTGTAGATCTTTGGCTGCAGAGTTGGCGTCGGTTGAGGCGGGAGGGAGATCGTGGTTGAGGGTGGAGTTGAGGTGCTCCTCTGTGACCTTGCTCCAGTTCCTTCGAGGTGGGCGTGGTGTGGGTTTGTGAGCAGTGGCAGTATTGAAAGAGTAGTGCACGCAGTGGTGGTCTGTCCAGAGGGGTTGGGTGGTGTGGCTGAAGTGGATGTTGTTCTCTCCTGCGAAGATGGGGTCGAGGGTGTGTCCTGCCTATGGGTGGGGACGAGCTGTTTCAGTCCGAGGTTGGAGAGGTTGTCCAGGAGGATGATGGCGTTGGGGTCACTGAGGTTGTCGAGGTGGAAGTTGAGGTCTCTGATGAGTATGTAGTCTATGGAGGTGATGGCATGGGGCGCAATGAGGTCGGCGATGGTAGTGGTGAATGAGGTTTGAGGTCCGGAGGGTTTGTAGGTGAGGGTGCCGCTTAGGGTCATTCTGGGGCTCGGCTGGATCTGGAAATGGAGGTGTTCGGTGGTGGATGGGCAGTCGCTCGTGCTGGTGGTGGTGAGTCGGAGGGAGCTCTTGTGTGTGATGGCGAGTCCTCCCCTGGGCAGTTAGGGCGGTCCTTCCTGAATTGGATAGGCAGATAGCTCATGCCCTGAGCTTTGGAGGATGACCAATGTCGCACATTCTATATGCGGATGATCTTCTGCTGTTCAGCAATACTTGAATTGGCCTTCAAAGGCTGCCTAATTCGCTTGGTACTTATGCAGACAAGAATGGCCAGGAAGTAAAGTACAACAAAACTAGCGTGATGGCTTGTAATCGAGGCCCCAACAAAAGACGAAAATGGCATCTTAATGGAAATAGAATTGAGGAAGTTGCCACCTATGTTTACTTGGGGTCAAAATAGATGCAAATGGTACCTTTGCATCTCAGAAGAAGGCGATTTGGGCAAAAGCCCAGGCCATCAATTATGGATTTTTAACATTGGCAAGATCCATAAAAGGCCATGAATTGAAATCTATGGGAGCAGTTATGAAAGCCAAATTGCTGCCAACCCTCGCATATGGATCGGAGATAATGTTAGGTGATGAGGCTCCTCTGCTTGACAAACTGGTAATTAAAGCCTATAAACAAATCTTTAGGCTACTCAGGTCGGCCTCGCCAGCTCAACTCCGGCTAGAATTTTTACTCACAAAACAGTCACTTGCCAAGCCAGCAGCATTTGTAAAGCTATGTCATAAATTGCGTTTAGCGGCCGACAACACCTTGACAAATCTAGTCTGGTACGAGATCAACATACAACGAGGAAGTCGCTCCCATAAAAAACATCCTGACAACAGCATCAGGTTATTGGAGTTGGGCGACCTTTGGAACTCGAAGATCACCAGTCAAACCTTTAAGAGAGCAGTAAATAAGTCGATTAGACTGCAAAGCTGGACCGCAGATAAGAAAATCTATCCAAACGTCATCATGGGTGGCTGGTGTTGAAATCCTATTCATCTCAAAGAGAATCGCTCATGTTGACAGCATCTTACGATCGGAAGGTCAAACAGACATTTCTGGCCCTCAGATTTGAGATTCCCACTTTAGATCTTATCCCAAAATGGAGGATGGGTGGTTCTTTTGAACGCCGGGCCTGTCGTTTGTGCCATCAGGAAATAGAGACTCTGCTCCACATCATATGCATCTGCCCAATGTTGATCGACCAAAGTAGAAGTCTACTAAGGCGTGAATTTCTTGACCAGGGAATTAGATCCTGTAGGACTGCACTTGAGGAATCAATGGACCCAATTATTACAAAGTTGAATATTAGTCTAGTGCAGTTTTTGGCTATTTAAAAAAATTTGTAACTGTTTAATATAATTCAAAGAGTGATCTTGGGGGAGAGGATCCCGGCACCTGATTCTAGTCTGTGTTAATCCAGGTATTTTTTAGGCAGAGGTATACAAGTGGGTAAACAGCAAGGTCGGGCTGCTAGGCATCCCTTTAGTCCCTATCCCGTCATGTCAAGGTTACTTATTCAATTTGGCAGCTTTGTCTTGCTTATTGGTTCAGTATTGAAGCATAGTCTTGTATATAGGTACCATATTGGAGTGAAAACCATTGATCATTTAGCATAGTACCTATTCATGCCGTTTGAATTTGCACACAAGCACTTCAACACCCATAGTAGTGTTTTTATGAGAACAATAAACGGCAGTGCTATAAAATCGTTGCTGCTAGGGTCCCCTATAGTGGTTGTCCCCTACCCTGCTTTGTTAAGGCCATAATTTTACTTAACTTGGCACCTTCGTCTTGCACCTTGGCCTTTATTAAAGCACAGTCTCGTACTTCTGCACTATATTTGATCGAAAACTATTGCCTATTTAGTATCGTGCCCACCACTGTTTGCACCTTGGCCTTTATTAAACCACAGTGTCGTACTTGTGCACTATATTTTATTGAAAATCATTGTTTATTTAGTATAGTGCCCACCACTGCTGTGCGAATTCGCACTTAAGCACTTTTACACCTATAGTGGTGTTTTTAGGAGAAAGTTAATTGGAAGTACTATGAATTAATTGTGGCTTGATTAAGTCAATGCAAGACTTTTTATTTTTTTGGTATTGGACACATTTATCACAATTGAAAGGAAGGGCTGAAGGAAAAGTTAAAGTTCGATAAACATGAGGTTTTATGGTTGAAGTAGCCCTAGGATGTCTTTTTTTTTTGTATGTTTTTCTTTTATTGTTCGGTATTGTGTATTTTTTGTCATGTTTATGGTTTTAATTGACTAATAAACAATAATAATGAATTAACTAAAGAGGCGGGAGGTAAATTAGTGGATCTTGCTCATGATGGACATCTAGGCATGAATTTGACTAAAGCGAGACTGAGGAAACAGTATTAGTGGCCTGGCATGAGCAGGATGGTGGAGACTTTTGTGGAAAAAAAATGTTGTGTGGGCATACTGTTAAATCTAAAATAGCAATGCAGACACCTTTGTGACCCTGACAAATGTTTGATATGGATGTTTTAGGTTCTTTTGAATTTTTACAGCCATTAGAATGGTTTGTTGAAGTTCTGATGGACTAGGTAGCGAAGTGGGTTACACCACAAAGTATTTGGTTTCTGTGACTACCAGCATGGTTACAGAATTTCTTAAGGAAGAATTTACCAGAGAAGCTGCTCCTGAGACCATTGAGACAGGCAATTCTTGCAGTTTATTCCGGATGAGATGTGTGAGTTTTTAAGGATTTGTCCATCCCACATCAGACTATGGCATTCTATACACCACAAGCCAATGATGTAGCTGAGTTTTTACCAAATTACGGAAGGGGTTTGTGCAATTGAGAGTTCCTCTGATGGAAGTTTTGAAAGAAAGTCTGCAGACTCATAGAATCACACTTCAGAGCATCATAGGTGTGTTGCCTTATGAAGGCATGAAAGAGAACAAGACTGTTTCTAAGTTGAATCCTAAATGACTGTGTCTGGGGAGTAGGAAGTTGTGTGCTGAGGGTGATGGACAGATTACAAGAGTGGTGAGGCACCGGAAGAGGTACAAGTCTTGGTATGATGGCTCTCGCAAAGTGAAAAATTGTGTGTTAGGTGGTGAATTATGAAGTTCTGGTTAAAATCCTCAGATTTGTGAAAAAGTACCTCTGGCTATTTGAGCCCTTTCAAGAACAAGTAAGTTTAAAAAAACATGGTGGTGTTGGAGTAGGCTGATGTGTAGAAGTTGGCTTGCCTTGTGAGATCCACTACTGGGTTTTCAAACTCGAATGAGTATGGAGCTACAAGGGCTGAGTCTTTGCCTACTAGTTCAAGAATTTTGAAGAGTATCTGCTCAGCGCATCCTGTCCAAGTAGGACCAGGGCATCCTTAAAAATGAAAGGCAAACAAAAGCAAAAATGTACCTGCAAGCAACAAAGCTCCCACTTGAGTATGGACAAATTCAGGCCTGAAGCTCTCTATTATGCACTGCAAGAAGGCTAATTTACATATTAGTTTGCTTCTGTGATGCCCCCAAAAGGGCAGGGGCACCGCATTGTTCTACACATGTTGTGGGGGACTGCAGGAGTTGCAGAAGCCCCTGGAATGTTTTTAAAATACCAACCCTACCTTTGTTTTAAGTACTCAGAGCTTGAGCTTTTGATTTTTGCTCTGGAGTGTGGGAATTCCTTGTGATTAGTCCTATGACTGTAATGGAAGTCTAATGGCAGTAAAAGAAAGACTCTGACACAAATTTTTTCTATTGAAATACTTTATAGAAAATGTTGATGATGGCAGTACAATGTTTTACCATAGTAATGAACGCCTGTGTTTATCACTTCTGTATCCTTTGATTTCAGTGGTGGTAGAAGGATGAATTAAGATATGTACATGCTTTTACTAATGTGGTGACATCTTGACATACGCAGTAGGCTCGCTTAGTGATAATAACATCCTCTAATATTGTGATGCAGCCTCTAATATAGGTGGGGGGTATCATGGTTATGGACTTCAGGACCTAGTAGGGGGTTCAATGTGATATAAGGGGTGTCATCAAGGGTATTTCCATTTATGTGATGCACATATTTGCAATTTAATGCATAATATATACTAGTATGTGTGTAATAAAACACTTCTCTTTTTAAAATGAAAAGGCATTGACTGGACAATAATTTATGGAGTGTTGTTGTTGTGCACCAGCAAGCCCGGGTTACTGTAGCACACCATCTCCTCTGAGTAGGCATTGGACTGCTCTGCTTTCCTACTCTAAGAGACTCAAGTGTTACAATGGGGGACCTGGTCCCCAGTAAAGAGACAGTTGCCGAATTATTACTTGCGAAGGACTCCCATACTTTACAACTAATAAACACATTTCTTACAGGTGGTAAATGCTTTGACCATGTACCTTTCCTGTTCCATAGGGGTTGGAACATATTCTGGGTGTTTTATTTTCTCTTACTGTTGTTTTACATGTTGTAGTTGGATAACAGTAGTTGTGTTGTGGCTTGGTGTCAAGGGGGAGTGTGGAATGTTTGCTATGTCAGCAGTTTTTATCCTGAGGTCCAGGGACCCCTGTGGGTACACAATGCTAAATCATAGGGTGCATGACTGTTTAGAAAATAAGTAAGTTTAGCTGATTAATAAAGTATAGAAACATAAAGAAAATTGAAAATTTTAAAACGCTCTGTAAGTGTGGAAGAAAAGCATAAAATGATGTGCCTGAATCACAAAGGTAAACGTACACTTTTTTGTAAGATTAATACTTTTTGGTATTCACAAACTTTGTGTGGTGTTTTATGACTCCACACTCCCTATACTTATGTGTGCAGAGTTCTCCGCCCCGGTTGCAGAGTCTCCGAGTGCTGAGAACTGCACACACAGTAAAGGAGTGCGGAGTAGTAAAACGTTGCACGTAGTTTGTGAATAAAAATATATAATAAACTTACACAGAAGTGCAAGTTAACCTATGTGAATCAGTCCCTAAGTTGGTATCCTATCTTGATTAGTTGGAGCAGTGCAGCACAGCAAATAACATTTAGTATGGATGACTGGTCCACTCAATTGAAGCTCTGACAACAAAAAGAGCGCATGAAGCAAGAGCAAAAAAAACATAGTGATATGCTGGAGTCTAGCATAACATATCATCTTTTGGAAGTAAAACAAAAATTTGAATAAATCAAACCTTTCCATTAAAATTTAGATTTGTGCATATTTTACTGTTCGGGAATTAAATAAAATATTTCGAAACGTGTATATTTATTTGATGTATACTTGTTTGTGTAATGTTTTGAGGTTTCAATCCTACAAATTGCTCAGGCAGGGGTCCCTGGCTACCCCTAATGATTTAGTGGGGGTCCACCAAAATCAAGGGGCTTCTTTACAAGCCCTTGCGCCACCCGTACGTCACTTTTCCCATGTTAAAAATGACTCAAAAGTGGCGCAAGGGGCTTGTAAATAAGCCCCAAAAAGTTTAAGAACCCTTGCCCATTGTCATTACCTTCTTCTTTAAATGTGAACTGGCATCTCCCAGTCGCATTGGAAAAGGAGGCCCAGGAGAGCAGCCCTATTTCTGTATTAGTGGTGTACCAATGTTTCTATTAAATGCTTGGAGAAGATCTGCCTGCTGTCCTTTTGCTGCAGAGGAAGGAAAACTTTGCACAATGTCATTCAACATATTGAACGCATCTGATAAAGGTCAGTTATTTGGGGCCACAATACTCTGAAGTAGTCAGGATTCTGTGCAACACTTTCCCCCAAGCTGGAATCAAACAGCTTTCTGCTAGTGTTGCCACCCATCCAGATTTCAACTGGGCTGCCTTGTTTTTCATTGCTTTGTCTGGCACCTACAGTTTTCGTCTAATAAAGTCTGATTTTTGACCTGATCTACTATTCTCATTGTCATGTAAGGATTAGAGGGTATACCTCACCCATGATTAACCCCCAGTTGCCGAATGAGTAATGGGAGTGGATTTGGTCGTGTTTTTCACAGTTCCCCTTGTGCTGGGTGTTCCCTCAAACCCAGAAAATAACTAACTGGAAAGAAGAAGGGGGTAATAACACTTAAAAGTTACTTTTTGTCATGTATGGCATTATTATTAAAGCAAATCAATCAATTAAACACAAGACCAGATATTGTAAGCTCTAGTGCTTGTACTACTGTATTGGTTAGGTGTACTTAATATCTTGAAAGTTCATCAATACATAAATTAAGCCAGGTAACAACACTGCAATGGATGAATATAGATAAGCATCCATTCAAAGGTGTTAATACAATTTCTTTCTTTTGTATGGAAAGTCCTTTATAGTGCTTCATACATGAAAGGCGAGACACGTTTTGCCCCCACCCCCGTGGGCTGGAAGGCCTGGGGCTTTTACAAGGCTCGTGACTGAAAGATGATTATTTTTATATACAACTCAGTGGTCCATAGAGAAGTAAATCTTATGTTCCCCAACATTAGGGAGGCGCCTATGTGAGCGCTGAGGTCAAGAATCCGTCTGAAAGGAAAGGGTCCGTAATGCGGTCTGGATGCGGGTGGCATCCACGGCCCACTGGGTTGTATATACAAACAAGCCTCTTTGAATCATGAGCCTTGAAAGAACCAGGCCTACGAGCACACAGGGGATTAAAAACATGATGGCTGACCTTTCATCTGGAAAGCATTATAAAGGTCTACCAACACAAAAGAAAGAAATTATATTAACACCTATTTGGATGGATTCTTATCTTGCTGCATAATTTTGCCTTCTCCTGCATCATAATTCCGGTGGCCCTGTCTATAATCATCTATTACCCTGCTGTTACTTGCTCAACTTATGTATTGATGAACTTTAAAGATATTAAGTACACCTAACCAGTACAGTAGTACTGGCAATAAACTTAGGGGTCGATTCCGATCTCGGCCAGAAGCGCACCGAATACGATTCGTCCGGAAAAATACGAGCCGAACGCGTTTTTTCCGAACGATTCTAACAGTTGTCCGAGCGAGCAAGTACGATGCGCATTACTGCCAAAATTCCGAGCGAGCCGTACGTCCCCATTCCAGCTCCAGTTCCCCGACCGAGCTGGATCCGTAAACGCCGATTCGAGTCGCACGGAAGTAAATACACAGCACCTTCCGGCCGGACTAGTACGATGCGCACTCCGTACGCGCCGAACTGGTCGCTACGTCCGGCACGTCAGAGCATCCGGGAGAGCTGCACATAAGCTCCGATTCGCGCCAGAAGACGATCCACGGCTACGAGACGAACAAGCCAGCTACGAGTACGAGTCGAAGCCACGAGAAACCCGAACGAGACGAACCAACCATGAATCCCATCGCGCAGGTCCTACCAATACTGTACATCTATTACCGGAACCGGTATGGACGCGTACGGCGCAGACGGTAAGTCAGACACCCACTACACAAACAAACGACACGTACCCGACATATGTCACACACACATAGGGATGCAGAAATGACATACACTAGCAACAGCAGAACCATAGGGGCGGGATGGCTATCACCAATGCCATACACACCCATAGGGGCCTGATGGCTACCACTACCACCACCCCTACTCATGGGGGATGGATGCCTGTCACTACCACCATCCCCACTCATAGGGGGATGGATGCCTGTCACTATCACCAACCCTACTCATGGGGGCCTGGATGCCTACCACTACCACCACCCCTACTCATGGGGGCCTGGATGCCTACCACTACCACCACCCCTACTCATGGGGGCCTGGATGCCTACCACTACCACCACCCCTACTCATGTGGGGATGGATGCCTAGCACTACTACCATCCCCACTCATAGGGGGATGGATGCCTACCACTACCACCACCCCTACTCATGGGGGCCTGGATGCCTACCACTACCACCACCCCTACTCATGGGGGGCTGGATGCCTGTCACTACCACCATCCCCACTCATAGGGGGATGGATGCCTGTCACTATCACCACCCCTACTCATGGGGGCCTGGATGCCTACCACTACAACCACCCCTACTCATGGGAGGCTGGATGCCTGTCCCTACCACCATCCCCACTCATAGGGGGATGGATGCCTACCACTACCACCACCCCTACTCATGGGGGCCTGGATGCCTACCACTACCACCACCCCTACTCATGGGGGGCTGGATGCCTGTCACTACCACCATCCCCACTCGTAGGAGGATGGATGCCTACCACTACCACCACCCCTACTCATGGGGGCCTGGATGCCTAGCACTACTACCATCCCCACTCATAGGGGGATGGATGCCTACCACTACCACCACCCCTACTCATGGGGGGCTGGATGCCTGTCACTACCACCATCCCCACTCATAGGGGGATGGATGCCTACCACTACCACCACCCCTACTCATGGGGGCCTGGATACCTACCACTACCACCACCCCTACTCATGGGGGCTGGATGCCTGTCACTACCACCATCCCCACTCATAGGGGGATGGATGCCTACCACTACCACCACCCCTACTCATGGGGGCCTGGATGCCTACCACTACCACCACCCCTACTCATGGGGGGCTGGATGGCTACCACTACTACCATCCCCACTCATAGGACGGGTAATGCATGACACAACCAGCATACTCCAACATAAGGAATGTCAGCAAAAGACATCCCCCAACATCATGACAAGAGTGTGTAGTCTGTGTCAAATGCCTACAACACTGAACATGACATTGAACATACAATGTGACCCCTATCACATGTGTCACACAAAAATGTGTGTGGCCTTCAAAATGCAAGCAGACCATGACCACTGTGGGATTGGGGTCTAAACCCCCATCATCACAGTGACCAAAAGGTAAATGTGGGGTCCATAGCTGAAGCACATTTTGAACATTGTGGCAATGGGGTCTAAACCCCCATCATCACAGTGACCAAAAGGTAAGTGTTGTCATGGAAAAAGCTGCAACTGCCAAACAGCATGGATGATTCCTGGTCACAGAACAACAAACACATCAGCGGCAAAGTAGTGGTTGTGTCCCATAGCAACATAGATTGGGTGAGGCAAACAGTGCAGTGCAAATAAAACATACCTTTGGCCATGTGCAGACAAACATCACATATGGGGACTGACATTGTCTCCATTTATCAATTACACAATGCCAGAAGTGACCATCATAATGCAGACCCACATATCTGCACTAATGGACACACAAATGTAGATATCCTGTGGAGACTGTAGATGTGAGGTGAACAAATACCATACCATGGCAGCAATGGGACATACAAACCATCATTATTGTGCTGACTGATGACCTAGGAGTCCCAGGGACAGCATGGGAAATCCTCCAAACAACATACAGGCAATGGCACACTAAAGATGTGCCAATGCAGTGGTGCAGATGCACAAACACAAACAGGCAGCCTCACACTGCATATCAAACACAACAGGTGATGGGGGGGGGTGTGCCATTGTCCCCAGGCAACCACACAACACATGAGGAGGCCTGAATTCCAATTACACAGATGTGTATACAGTGCCATACAAAAGTAACTCATGGATCGGATTTCCCTATGTGGGCAATCAGGCATTGTTAGATGAGAGGGAGCCCAAATTACACATGTCACACAAGCTTGTAGGAACAGCAGCTAACACAGCAAGAGACAGACCCACCACAGCACTACCCCCAGGGACCCCACATTGTGGTGACACTAGCCTGCATGATAATCCCACTGTGATGACAAAGGTAGATGTCGTTCACACTGTGAACCACAGCCATGTGTCCTGAGCAACAAACTACCATCACACCTACACAAGCACAAATCAATCAGCACGGCCTGCCAGCCAAGGCCAATATGGAGGTAGGGGTCTAGCCGTGCAACAACTCACATTTTGCACACACTCAACACCACACACCTTGATCTCCACCAAAGTGCAGCAGTGAAGCTCACATGGACTGGTGACATTGCACATGCACCCATGACAATCCCTGGGGTGGTTGTGGGAACTAAGGTGCAGAAACCCATCACACCTGGCCAGTCAACAAGACTCGTGAATGTCTGACACACTGCACTGTACGCGGTACATGGGCATGACGTGAAATCCACCCCAATCAATGGGATCACGGCCACAGTCACACACCAATGAAGAAGCCAAGGTGACCCACAAAGATCACACGTAGACAACTTCCAACATTGCAGCTCTGACCCTGAGGAGTGGCAGCAGTCACACACACAACATGCCACAATCACTGAAAGCTACCACAAACTGTAAATTACATGACTTGTGTAACCAACAAGTGCCAAGGGGAATCCTGACTGTGTCCCATCTGCGTTTGCCCACATCCCCAGCCCTGACAACAAAGACAACTAGGGATGACAACCTGATGAACATTAGTTTGCCATGCACCCACATCATGGAGAAACCAGGTCCAAGATGCTGGATGAACACAGGACAACTCAGCAAGCATCACAAACAGGAACATCCCTAGGGACACAGCCTGTGTAGGAAAAGGGAAGGGAACACACACAGACATGCTTACACAACACACAACACGGGCCCAGGCAATGTCACGGGATTACACACTGCCATGAGGGCACTCCACTCCTGTGGAAGGTCCGCTGTGCCAAACCTTGTCTGTGCACGACTCAAACATGTCAGCAGAACACTCGGTCAGTGAGTCAACAATTACAACACACTGAAGGCTCTGCTCACATCAGCCTGGGTACGGGAGTGTCACTTCAGTCATCTGCATATACCCAAAACACGTGTCAAGCAAGTTGCACTGTATACACAGATGAGTCCTTCAACATTGATGTGCTAAACTGCATGTCCAGTGGAGATGGGCACACAGTCAGGGAAATAGAAACATTGAACAGTGGTAAGCCCACCAGATGTGCATGAGTGTAAGCCACAGATGTTAAATTACAAATGCAAAACGTACATCCCTGTGTCAAATGCTGAACATTACACCCTCAGACTGCAGCAAAGGATGCTATGGATCCAGACTAGATTAGGACACATATCCCATGGACCACATGGAGTCCATCACAGCAACACTTCATTTTCCTGATCTGAACACTATTACAACAGCAAATGCATGATGATACTCATCTACATCATGTACAACAAAAGCAAAACCACTAGTAAACAAAAAGACGCTTTATTCAGCCAATGTGAAATAAAAATTGGAAGTCCAAAAGAAACTAAGGCCAATGGCCAGTCCATATTCACAGTCAGAACAGGGTGACATGTGACAACTTGTCACCCATTGCTTGCCTGCACTGGTACGGACAGGGGACATCCCCCTCGGAGGGGCATACAAGGGGCAGGCCAGGCACCGCAGGGACAGGATCAGGGGATGCCAGAAGGAGGCAGTGAAGGGGTGGTGGGTGCAGGAGTGTCACCGGCAACTGCAGTGGAGGTGTCTGACTCAGTGGGGGCCGGCAACACTGTAGGGCACAAGTCAGATGGTGTGGGTGCTGGCACCACTGCAGTGGGGCGGTCAGATGGAGTGGACTGGGTCCCCACTGCAGTGCCCAAGTCAGACATGGTGGTTGTGGACTCCACTGCAGTGCATAACTCCAAGGGAGTGGAAGGGGGGGCAGATGATGTGGGCAGGACAGAGGGGGGACCCGGTCTCCACACCAGTGGCACAAACAGGCCGAGCGTCTGGGTTGGGGGTGGAAGAGCAAGTGGTAGGGGGAGGGCCTAAGCAGTTTGGGGATGCGGTATCGGTGTGTGGGGGAACCTGGGGCAGGGTGTGGTGGGGGAACCTGTGGAGTGGTGGCCTGGGGGATGGAGGAGAGAGATTGTGTGGTGGAGCTGCGTGGTGGTGGTGGTGGGGTCTTACCCTTCCTGGTCCAGGGGGACTTCCTAATGGGCTCCTCAGTCTGCCTGTGCCTGGGGGAGGGTGTCCGGGTGTGAGGGGCACTCCTCTCTGCGTGTGGTGGTGGCCTCTTCCGCCTGTACGTTGGCTCAGATGGATCTGTGGGGAAGAGGCCAAGCTCACAGAGGAAGAGCTTCTGGGAAGGGGGGGTTGCAGGTGAGGCAAGGGAAGGGGTTTTGGAGGGAGAGGGATCTGAGGACTGCGGAGTGCTCGTGGATGCGTGTGTGTGTCTGGGCCCCATCCCCTGTGAGTGAGGTATCAGTCCCCTGGCTGTGCATGCGTGTGCGTCTGGATTTTGGCGTGTGTGTCTGTGTGCTGCTTGTGTCTGTGCTGGTGCGTGCCTGTGCCGGTGTGTGTGTGCTTTGGACAGGTAGGGTGCTGGGGATTGTGGATGGGGCAGAGGTAGGAGGGGTGAGGGACTGTTGCAGGAGGGACACTGCTGCCGTCAGTGAGGAGGCCATGGACTGATTGGTCCGATGTAGGGCAGACATGCCAGATGACATGCCCTCCATGAATGACACCAGTTGTGTCAACAGACCCGGGTGTGCATGGAGGACACTCAGCATTGATGTCTGCCCTACATGGATCTGTTTCAGAAAGTCCACAGACTCCACACTCAGGGCAGCAGGGGAGACAGAGGCAGGGGGTGCGGTGCCTGGCATGAAGGAGACACGCTCCCCTACACGGGAGCCTCCACGGACATGTGGGATGGGAGCAGATGGGAGGGTGGAGATGGTGGTGGTGGCGGGGACAGACTTGCTCGATTTTGTCTGTGTTCTGCTGCCACCCGCCTCCACAAGGGAGTCCTCACTGGAAGCGCTGTGTTCCTCAGCCGAGGTGGTCGTAGCTGAGGTCTCCTCAGTGTGGCTCCCCTCACCCTCCGTGCCACTGGGTCCCTCGGTCTCCTCTGCAGTGGACCCAGTCTGGCTCTGCTGCTCCTCTTGGTCCGTGGAGCTGTCTCCTCCTGTGGCCGTGGATGTATCTGTAAACAATCAGGATAAACAGAGCAACATTAGTCACCTGTACTGACCACACACACCACAGTAAGTACAGCACATCACAGAGCAAGCCCTGCCATCATTTGCTAGACATTGCAATAAGTGCTGACACTGATTTGAAGAAGCCCATTGTCTGCCTGACAGTCATTCATGCCACTCATATCCTACCTGTCCATGTACCCATCTGTCTGGTGCCTGTTGTATGCGACTAATCATATGTGCACACATGCACCACATACACAGTTGTTGGACATCCAAGAGAACATATGGAAATGTGTCACTCCAAACACATGCCATCTCCTGCCACTGACTCAGTACATGTGTCAGGAAAAGTGATGGGCAGAGTCTCTGTCGATATGCGGGTTTTGGTTCCATCACCAGACACAATGATGTCCTCATGTCCTGATAGACAATGGGACAATGGTGTGCATGCAGGACATATCACACTACTGCTGGATCACCCTTTGCAAGTTGAATGTCATGGCACAGGCCTGTCTGGCAAGTCAGTCATAACTGTCTCCTGTCACAGGGGCAGTGCATACACACAACACCAGTCTGCACTGTGTCACATTCATGGAAGTTTTGGGAATGCAAGCCCTGTAGCTGACAGGTGCACATGTGCACCCCTGGCCACCCACATCATGAGGACTAAGATGATCCCACGTCATTCAAATGAGACATTTGAGTGACTGCAAACACAAATCCATACACATGAGCACTTCACCGTCTGATGAGAATGAACCAAAGCTGCCTGCACCTCAATCTTTCATACACCATTGGGCACAGTCAAGGGATCAGAGACCTATGCATTCACCAATGTGCAGATCCTATAGTCACAACTCAGATGGCTGGCCACCCCAAATTGTTAAACACTCCAGGAGTCCAAAAAGCAAGGCCACACCACAGTGACACAGAGGCAGACACCTGAGTGCACTCTTCACAATGCCCAATATGTATGCTGACACACGGGAGTGGGAGAACAGAGTGCCTTCGATGTCCGGAGTAGGCATTACAGTCCTGGTCCATGTGCAACATGGTATTACCCTGAACACTAGGCAGGTGGCTATGCATGTGTCACACACATGATGTACATACTTCTGAGGCTCATACCTTGGTCTCTGCTGCAGCATGGGTGTGTGGCACCTACCACAGACATGTGGTGAGTCAGAGCAGCAATTGGAACACATATTAAACCCAGAGTACATGTCAGATCACAGGCATTGTGTGAGCAATTGTACCACCCATGCAGCCCACAACAAAGTTCCTGTAACTGATGCTGTCCCCAACTTGAACCACAGGTAACTGCAAGTACACAGTACCCAAGTGACCTAAGTCACAGACTGTAAGGGCCACTGTGTATCAGATGAGGAGGGGGCATGACACAAGTGAGGGACATGAGTCCAGGACGACAAGACAGTCGTACTTTGGAAGTGGAACCAGGCTAAAGGAGTGCATAGAGCATGTTAGTCATAGTACCCAGAAAAGGCTAGCACTTACCCCCTCCTTGCTGCTGTCTGGCTTTCAGCTGCCCAACCAGGTCAGGGAAGACCACCGCCAGAATCTGGGGCATGTGGGGGGTTAGGGTCCGGTGTCCGCCCCTCCTGCGAGGAGGCGACAGCTTCAGCTGGACCCTTGCGATCCTCCGGGTCCAGCCACGAAGGTTTTGCCACCTCTTCTGGCAGTTGCGGATCCTGCGCCTGTAGACCCCCACAGATCGTACTGCCCGGGCGATGGTCAGCCAGATCTCCTGCTTCTGGTGGGCATCAACCTGTGAGGATGACAAAGTGAAAAGGCCATTACTACACATGCAACATATCCGTGCATCACACAGTTGGATATACATGTCTCAATCACAGGGGCATATGATGTACACAGGTAGTGCAACTATGGCTATGAACAGTTGTCCAGCAGTTACTAAATGGTATCATTGCCTGGGAAGTAAAACCTTGTTGGAATGCACTGTTACTGCACTATACCTGTTCAGTGCATGTAACTACACACTTTGGGGGTGACAACTACTCAGTGAGCATGCTAGCCACTGGTGTACACACTGTAAGTCTTGCTAGTCAGACAACATGCACAATTAGTAAGGCAGTGGACAGCACACTCACCTGCTCCCCTGGTTTCCCATACAGCTTGCTGTACTGTGGAAGGAGGCTGTCCAGCAGGGCCTGGTTCTCCTCAGTGCTGAAGGCTGGGGCTCTCTCCACAGTACGTGACATTGCAGTAGCCAGAGGATGCAGAGACAGCAGCAGTGATGGTGGCAGATGTCGTCCTGGAGCATGTAGTGCAGGCAAGTGAGCTCTCAGGGGAACAGCCAGCATTATATGTGTGCTGCAGAGGCAGATACTGTCCCATGTGTCCAAAGTGATAGGTCCAAGTCGTTTGCATCTTCTGAATCTGGCCAATCCATGGAATTGCACCACTTATACACGCCTACAGCATCCTTCAAAATTTCAACTTGATGACACCCATGAATTTGCAACATTGTTGTGGGTGGCCAACTGAATTCACTGCATCCGACTCGTAAAAGCTTCGAATACGCGTCCGTTACCATGTCAGTCCATAGCCAATGCGTGCGCACGGATCGTTCCATTGCTGTACGACGCGTATTTCGTCACACAACACGCATCCGTCACCATCATATGCAATGGCCAATGCGTGCGCACGGATCGGTCCATTGCTGTACAACGCGTATTTCGAAACACAACACGCATCCGTCACCATCATATGCAATGGCCAACGCGTGCGCACGGATCGGTCCATTGCTGTACGACGCGTATTTCGAAACACAACACGCATCCGTCACCATCATATGCAATGGCCAACGCGTGCGCACGGATCGGTCCATTGCTGTACGACGCGTATTTCGAAACACAACACGCATCCGTCACCATCATATGCAATGGCCAATGCTTGCGCACGGATCGGTCCATTGCTGTACGACGCGTATTTCGAAACACAACACGCATCCGTCACCATCATATGCAATGGCCAATGCGTGCGCACGGATCGGTCCATTGCTGTACGACGCGTATTTCGAAACACAACACGCATCCGTCACCATCATATGCAATGGCCAATGTGTGCGCACGGATCGGTCCATTGCTGTACGACGCGTCCCTGTACAAGTCACTCGCATATGTCACCATGGTTGTCACAGGTGAACGTATGCCAGCCACAATTACTTACCAGGGACTCAGGGGCACACCTACAATACCACAGCCTGTCCACACTGTATCCTAAGGCATGTAAGGCTGCATTACCTGTGTGTGTATGGGGGTCAACATGTGGTTTGTTGGGTGGCACTTGGGGGCAGCCACTCCCAGGCTTTGCACGTGTTCATGGGGACAGAATCCTTTGTGTGTTGTGCACATGACCACTGTGATGTGCAACTGTTCAGTTCAGAGCATGTGGCATGGTCACATTTCCAGGTTGTATATGTGTATGTTATGTCACATACACCCTGAGTCCCATGTGGGATGGTATGTACGTCACAGGGTGACCCATTGCCACAATTGTGATGGCCCTCCACAGTCTGTGTGCATGTTGTGTTTCAGATGTCTCTGATTCCATGTGCACAATGGGAGACAATCTCCACATCCACGTTGTTTGTGCATCGACTTTGATGTTGTGCGTGTGTGTGTCACAGACGTCCATGTCTGTCCTGCAGAGGCAACAGGGGCCACTACCTGTGGGAGTCATGGTTGTTTTGCTGGCATGTACATGATACGCCATGTCATGCCAGTGTCCATGTGGCAATACAGGGTCCCTGGGAATCTACCTGTCAAAGAGCTGTGATGCCTGGGGCACATCTGTCCTCACTTGTCACTGTGGTGTGTGTTTGGAACGTGACAGCAGTACATGGGTACTGTGACACAGCCTAATGATTTCCCATAGCACAACCTGGAACTTGTTGTCAACACATGTTGAACTGAGATGTTAGATGATGGCCATGTAGGTGCCATATATGTCCATACAGAACGGCACACACATCAAGTACTTGTGTCTCGTAATGATGTATCATGTGATATTGAGTATGGTCAATGCCACATATGTGGGGTGACTGACAATATTTCTTTGTTCACCTATGTACTGCAGGGCACCAGCTGTCCATAGACCATTCCCTGACCTTGCAACCATGGTGGAACGTGACTGCATCCGACGGTACCGCTTCAACAGGCCGCTGATTGAGGAATTGGCGGGGCGGTTGGCCCCACATTTGCTAGCTGGCCGGCCATACCCTACAGCGCTGACCCCCAAGGTGAAGGTGATGGCAGCCCTACACTTCTTTGCCACCGGTACCTTTCAACACACTGTGGCGTCTGCTGGTGGGATATTGTTGCAAAATATATATGTATTTCCATTTAAATTCATATGTATGCACTCACACTAACATGAGGCCCAGAGCTCCAAAGGGCTTCCTATCTGACCTTGCCTGAACAAGCTTCCAGCAGCTATTCTGAATCAGCCTTAGAGGTCACTTCCCTTGTCCTGACGTCATCATAAGTTTCCTTATCTGGTTGTGCAAGTTGCTTACACAGTGCCGAGCCAGCCTTTCTGGTCTGCCCATATCTAGCCATGTATGATTGCCATGTTACACATCCCTGTGAGCCATATTTGGCTTGGTGCCTTATTCTAGTTCTGCTGAAATGGCATTACTCAATGTATATAGCACCTAGAAAACTGTCACTCTGGGAAGAAGCGGTCTGAGAGCCCTTAAAGCAGGAGACCTGACTTCTTCCTTGCTAATTAGCAATGATTCATGCATTTGGTACCAATAAATATATTTCACTCTGTTTCTGAGTAAACCTGCTATGTCTGGTGAGTTTCATTCATTTGCTCCTGGGAGGGTGCCAGTATTTCCCCATCACAAATGGTGTCAGAAAGTGGGACATTGGAGGACTGTGATGTCACCAGTCAGTAAGTGAGATGTAAGCTAAATAACAAACTTGCCTTGCTGCAAGTGACCTTTCAGTCTTTCAAATGCGTATTTAACACATAGTATTAATAAAAGGGGCATTGACTGGCATTTAAAATAGACAGGGGAATGTAGAGAATGTTTTTAAAATATTCTCTGTATCAATACACTAATTGATATGTGGCATACACTGCAGGAGAGCCTGGGTTAGAGAATAATTTATGTGTACCTACACATATAAGAAGTAGTGAAACAGGTGACTGATAAGTAACTAAGTTACTTTATGTCAATAAATTTTGACAAATGGCTAGACCCTTGGGGGGTCTTACAAAATCCATTGCAGAAGACCCTGTGTTAGGATGGGGTATTGATTTTACCCACAAAAAAACCCTCCCAGAATATAGTGAGTGGAGCTTCTGATTTGCAGGTTGCACCGGAACACAGGGAAATGATTTTGAAATATGCGTAGTTATGTCATGGATGAATGACAGCATTTGAATAGGGTATTGATCTTCAGTACTGGACCTCTATGTTTCCTTGAAATGTTTCTTTGATTTATATAAAAATGAAGTGCATTAGTGCATGAGAGAAGGAAATTGGTTTTATATGTGATGTCTCTGGCTGGTCCATAACTGCTGATTTTCCCCTTTTTAACTCATTTTATCCACTACCTAACAACTTTTCCTTTGCAGGAGACCTCTTGTATTTATCTTTCAGGGTAAGTGCACATTGTGAGAAAAATAAAACACATTTCATGAGAGTGGATCTTGGAGAAAATCATGGTAAGCCCACTAGAAAGTTGTTTTAAAACTGGCAGGAGAAAAAAAATTCAAATCAAATCATCACCAGATAGCCCTGCAAATAAAGGTAAGACTATACATTATATCAAATATGTTAAGTAGTTGCATACTACTATGGAAAGTGTAGCTGCAAGAAAGTATAGATGTATGAAAATTAAATTATTATATTCCCAGAATGGTAAACATTAGAATTAAAACTCAAGGCAGAAATGCCAAGCATTCCATAGTAAAAGAGAATGGACTTTGCATACATTGTCCTGTGTGTCATAGAAGATAATTTGTGTTGTTTATGTACATAATTGATGTATTAAGTATTGTTCATGTTTTATGTACCTCTTGTAAATGTTATCTCATAACAAAGCGCTCTGATACCTTTGGATATAGCTAGAGCTATATAATACTACAAATAAATTTAACATGGTAATATTAAAATTAACTTTACCTAGAAAAAGGCACTCATTAGGAAAACAAAGTATGCCTCACAGAGAAAAAACGAATTTGTGTGTTTTAACTAATTTTTTTTTAAATAAAATGCCCAACATTTTGTTAGAACTGCCTATCAGCTACCTACCATCGTAGGGGGATCATATATATAGAAAAATAGGAGTTCAGAGCTTGGAAAGTAGTTTCAAATGCCAAGCCAAAGTAGCAGTAAAATGCGCATACTGGCCTAGGGTTTCAAAAGGCTTCCCTAATGGCATAGCACTTTATAATGAAATTTCAAGTAAACTCAATATTATCATTGATGTGGCGTAGATTTGACTCTCCTTAAATACATGATATTAAATATTAAAAGCATTCACAGTGTATGAGTAATTGGTGGCTGCTGTATGAGTTAAATGCTAAAAAATAAAAGCGTCACTGCAAAGGATAGATTTTGACTGACTTGGAATGTCTGGGTTTTAATAGAATGAACAGAGCTGAGTCCCAGCACCAGCTGCTGCTGTCTCTCCTGAAGAAGGTGACACCTGCCGGTCATAAAACACAGCTACAGGCACAAGCTACAAGTAAAGACTGTGGCAACTAGGTTTTAAATTAGTATCAAATAGCACTTACAAGCCCGTGCCTTAAAGACAAATAGGCTTGAAAGTTTTGAAATATAAGTTGATTATTTTGGATAAAAGAAAAGGGATAAAAGTAAGGACTTCCTTTCCTGCTTTTCCCAAAAAATTCTTTTGTGGATCTTATAGTAAATAATTACTTATTTCTAAAGGGTGAAACAAACTTTCTATGTTTCATTAAAGCTTCTGTGCTTAGTTTCAAAAGAAGCTTTGTAGGTGTTATAAATAAATCCATTTAAAGACAAAATGAAAGGAATGAGGCTTGCTTTTCATATGTAGAAACCACAAAAAAGGTTAGTGATCATTAAAAAAAAAAAAAAACTGACTACATGTAATAAATTATTAAAAGTTATTGAACTAAAATCATTTTTACATATTTATAATACTTATAATGTCTAATACCACTATTGTGAACATTTAATAATATTTAGCACTGTTCAAAATTATCCTGTGCAAAGTATATTTTCAGATTTCAATGTGCACATTTCTATTTCCAAATTGTTAAAATATGTTGTTGCACCAAATTAAAAGGGTGAATATTAAGGTTCTCTAGCAATGACAATATTACTGAATATTAGGGACAACATTAAAATATGATTCCTAATATGGCCTACTGGCTGCAATCTGAAATGCACTTACAAAGTCATGCAAAGAGTAGCGGTACAGACATGAGAATTACATTGCGTGCCTTAATGCACAATAGTTCTGAGCAAATTATGGCATTCTGAAAACTGAAATTTTGAGCCAATTTTTTAGGTGCTAGCACACACAGTTCACAAGAAATAAATAAATAATAAAGAATAAAAGAAGTATCCTACCTTTAAAAAATAGCAGCACGCAGGCACGGAGCAGGGATCCCCCTTCAGTCATGCGGAGAGTTACTTTGAGCTCTGATGCCCACATGAAAATAGCATTGCTCAGACATGGGAAAAACAGGTTTAAGGGTCAAAGGGCAAGTTCTGTATTTAGAAACTGACCAGCCCTACCCAACGTAAAATGTCCACGCAGGGAGTCTTTGAGCATTTTGTTTTTACCTGAAGTTAGCCACTGTGACAGTCCTTAATTTAAACACGGTTTGTTAGCAGATCACTGATAAAATTGATTTTATCTAAATAACTTCAGAACGTCACACGCACAGGCTATCAAGTGCAAACTCAGCTAAAAGCAGTATTTGAAGAAATAAAATAAGGTTAAGCTAAACCTGCAAGAATTAGGGGCTTTGGACAGCTGTTAACCAAGGATGTGTCAGAGGGCAATAAAGGCCCTTGGGTCAGGCTGGGATAGATTTGTAAAGGAGGGGGGATTCTAGGAGCACAGAGCAAGCAGTTTGGTCAGAGACAGACATAGTTATCTCAGTGGGTCTGAGATAGTGTGGTGGAGAATTGGGAGTGATTCCCTTATCTGTAAGGAACAAACATATAGATATATATTTTTCCCCACAATATAGTACATTCTTGTAATATTGAATAGTAGTTTAACAATAACTTACTTCCTTTTTTATTAATTAAAATTTCCTGATTATAACACTGTAGGGTAAAACACTAAGAGCAATGTACAAAGAACATCATAGCAATTAAAAATTGCTAATTTATGAGAATGTTAAAATAAAATAAACTGTGACGATGTCTGGGTCTATAATGTGCCGAGGAAAATTAGGGTCAAATTAATGCAGAATTCATGTTAAAATTATTAAGGATATTGTCATATTTAATTTAACTACATTTAATAAATGAAAGAATTTACAAAGTTGTTACAATAAAATTTAGGCCTTGATTGAGCCTTCCTGGAACTAGATTGGACACCACAGATCTGTTTTAGGTAACATTAGCTAAAGGAAATAGTGCATATTCTTTTAGGATCAGATGGGGCTATCACTATTTTCTTGAGAAATAATACCAGTGTAGGAGATATGCAGGGTGGGGTTTATCCTACTGAATAACATTATAAAGGGGAACAGCGTACATACCAGAGAGTACATAAGAGTAGGGTATCAGTGTTATTGTGCCCAGTGTCTCAGGATGAAGGTATCACACGCCTAAGGAGATTCTCATGTTTCCACTAAGGTGGGAGATGTTTCCACTAAGGTGGGAGATAAAGGGATATTATGGAAACATATTTTTGCAGCCGTATATTTTTTTGAATAAATTGAATTAACTCACAAATACCTAAGGATAGGTTAGAACAGGGCACTTACTGCTTGCAGCTTCAGTAAGGATTCTCTGTTGTATGCACCCCCCGTAGCGCACTTATGAATGTGTGGAGAGATGATGAATGATGCTGTTAGGCTGCAGTTTCATAAATATGAAAGAGAAATGGCTGTACAGATCACTAACAATAAGGTTCTAGAACTAGGGAACCAAGAGATTTGGGAAAATGCCCTCCCCATACAGTGATATTTAAAATTAATAAATAAAAAAAAAATTGTTTTAAATTAGAGGGTGGTGAAAACATGCTGTCCCCATAAAGTGATTACCTTAAGAACCTGTGGTTCCTTTAGAGCCTGTTGTGCCTGACACCAGTACTATATTATTATTTATACCTGTAGAGGCAGAGTATTTTTCTCTCCTCAGTGGGTTTTAGCATTAAAGTCCATCCACAGAGTGAAAGCCTCTTTGCCGTCATGCTGGGATACCCAGTACACTTCATTCACTGTGAGTCCCAATGTCAAAGCACAGGCAGTAAAGAGAGACTTGGACCACCTATGCCTGGAAGGTGGTAGCATCGGATTGCAGTATGCTGATGACCTCCTTGTGACATCTCCATCACTTGAGGCCTTTGAAAGCCTGTGAAAAAGACACTGTAGCTCTGCTGAACTACCTCCAGGAGAGAAGACACAAAGCCTCATTGTCAAAATGCCAGTGCTGCCAAAAAGAGGTGACTTACCTGGGTTATGAGATATTCCAAGGTACACGCCGCATGCCACCTGACAGAATAAAATTGTTTCATAGCATTCAGCTCCTGCCCACCAAGAAAGGAATGATGTCATTCCTGGGGACAATAAACTGCTGCCACCAATGGGTTCATGAATGCAGATGCTATGACTAATGAGCTTGCAAACTGTTTCAAGAAATTGAAAGAGACATTGTGTACTGCACCATCATGGGGACTGCCTGACTACAAACTGCCTTTCCATCTCTGTTTCAGAGCAAAATAACATTGCAAATGAAGTGGTGCTGCCAATGTGTGCTGATACAGCTGGAAAAGAAAGGCCTGTGGGACACAACTATGTGACTTTGCTTTCTGCAGTGATTAAGGGTCCTCAGCTGTGATGGTAGAGAAGACAGCTCTCATTGTGTTGGACTATACTTGTATTGTCTAAGTGCCACATTTGGTGCGGATGCATTTGTTACGGTTGTTGTTGTCTGGATCGACACAACATTTTCCACTGGCAGGCACACAGGTTATAATGGCACCATGTTGTCTAATTGTAATGTCATAATAAGAGGCCCACCTGTTAATTTAGCAAAAGTATTACCTGCAATATGTTATTCTGATGAGATCCATTCTCTTAGAAACAAATGAGACCCCTAAGTAAGTTGGTGTCGAGATTGTAGAAAACGGCACCACAGCAAGATTAGACACTATTAGAAAAGGCAGACTATAGGAGTGGTACACTGATGGTTCCTCCAGCAGACTGATAGACACAGATTACAGAGCAGGGTGTGCATAGAAATAGCAGACAACAAAGGTGAAAGTGCAGCTCTGCCACTTGAAACATCTACCCAGTAAGATAAGCTGTATGCTGTAACAAAAGCATGAATACTAGTCAAGGGTAAAACTGTTAACATTTACACTGACTCACATTATGCTTTGCAGTTCTTATTTGTGGCCAGCTGTGGAAGTATCACGGATTCATAACAGAAACAGGGCGCCTTATTAAAAATGGTCCTTTAGTAAGGATATTGTTAAAAGCAACACTATTATACACCAGGATAGCGGTAATAAAATGTGAAGCCTACACAGGAGCTAATACTAAGTTAGCCAAAGGTGATGCCATCGCTGACAGAGCATTAAATGAAAGCATGTTACAACCAGTGCAGATGGGACTAACGAACAAAGCATTCCAAAAATACAGCTCATTCAGAGACAATTGTTGCAGGCTAATGTAAAGGAAGCACTATGGCCTGCAACACCAGATGAACAAAGAGGGAGGATTGATGATGTAAGTGAGCCGAATAATGAAGAGAGTATGGGCATACCAGGATGAGATGCCTGTGCCCCCACGCAGTATGTTCCTTTCCCTTACAAGACTGGAGCAGGGACCATCTGATATTGCACAAGGGAGGATGAATGCACAGATGCATGTTGCTTCCCAGTGAATGGATTTAAATATTTGCTGGTGTGGGTGGACATGTTTTCAAAATGAATGGAGGTGTATCCAACAGGGAAGAATAATGCAGCAACTGGGGCGCAGTACTTCAGGAAAGCCATCTCTCCAAGGCTAGGGACCCACCAGGGCATAACTAGCGATAAAAGGAGATTACTTAGTGACTACATTTATGCTAAAGAGGTTGTTTTGGGAAATAAATTATAGCATGCATACCCCATACCACCCTCCAACTTGAGGCCAAAAGGAGTAAATGAGCGACAAAATAAAAAAAATAAAAAAATAGATTATTAGTAAAAGCAACTGAAATGGCCTGATGCTCTGACTTTAGTACTGCCTGCAATGTGGCAAAGACTTCTAAAGCGATTATGAAGACATGGTCATGATGAGAAAAATAAAAGCTGTTTCTTTTAGTTCTAGGTGAACTGGACCACAGACGGTGAACCAACGCCATGAATGGATTGAGGGGAGAAGATGCAGGGCAGCACCCCAACGCCTGAAAGGACGGTACCAGAAAGTGATGACCATCTGTCACCAGAGGACCTGAGCAACACAGCAGTCAAGAAGAGGACAGACCAGACCATTTCTATGATCCATGGGGGCCCATCAAAAAGTGTCAGAGGGACGCGACATCTACTGATGCTGTTGAGTGAAATACAAGACGCAGTCTCGAAGAAAGGTGATGGTCTGCACCTGCAGAAAAATAGACTGAAGAGGACAACGCAGGGCAGGTCCGTGAAACCGCACCTGAACAAGACGACTGCGGACCAGGAGGAGAAGCAGATGACCGCTCACTGCGTGCCTTTAAATTACTGACACTTGCTCAAAGTGCCCGAGAACTGAGTGACTAAGTGACAATGTAGCCTGATGCATTGCATAGAGCAAACAATATTTGTTGGACACCTAATTATAAGTATGCTGCCGGTATCACAACAGCCTGCTGATATAATAATGATCTCATCAGGATGTATCAATGTGACAATATATGCATTTTATGCAAACACTCTGTAATGCCATCCAAAGATATGTAACTAATGTTTCCTTCATATATACATATATATATTTTGGTTTTACACTAATGTTGGATAGGTCTATCCAAAAGGGAGGATTGTTGCAAAATATATATGTATTTCCATTTAAATTCATATGTATGCACTCACACTAACATGAGGCCCAGAGCTCCAAAGGGCTTCCTATCTGACCTTGCCTGAACAAGCTTCCAGCAGCTATTCTGAATCAGCCTTAGAGGTCACTTCCCTTGTCCTGACGTCATCATAAGTTTCCTTATCTGGTTGTGCAAGTTGCTTACACAGTGCCGAGCCAGCCTTTCTGGTCTGCCCATATCTAGCCATGTATGATTGCCATGTTACACATCCCTGTGAGCCATATTTGGCTTGGTGCCTTATTCTAGTTCTGCTGAAATGGCATTACTCAATGTATATAGCACCTAGAAAACTGTCACTCTGGGAAGAAGCGGTCTGAGAGCCCTTAAGGCAGGAGACCTGACTTCTTCCTTGCTAATTAGCAATGATGCATGCATTTGGTACCAATAAATATATTTCACTCTGTTTCTGAGTAAACCTGCTATGTCTGGTGAGTTTCATTCATTTGCTCCTGGGAGGGTGCCAGTATTTCCCCATCAGATGTCACAGACCATGTTCAGCCGTGTGCTACGCGATGTTTTGGAGGCAATGTTAACATACTTGAACCAGTACATCTATTTCCCTAAACGTCAACAACTCACTGATGTCAAGAGTGACTTCTATGCCCTGGGGAGGATGCCACATGTCATCGGCTCCATTGATGGGACACATGTGGCTTTGGTACCACCACAGGCACATGAGCAGGCATACAGGAACAGGAACATTTTCCATTCTATCAATGCTCTGGTGGTATGTCTTGCAGATATGAGCATCTCACATGTGTGTGCACGTTTCCCCGGTTCTGCACCACGATGCCTACGTGATGAGGAGTAGTCGCATCCCGAGGATGATGTCACAGATGCAGAACCAGCGTGCCTGGCTTGTCGGTGTGTACTGACTTTGTACCATTGTGTGTGTTCTGCAATGTTGTATTCCACCCTCTTTTCCAACTCAGCTAATGTGCAATTGTCTGTATGTAGGTGACTCTGGATACCCCAACATGCCGTGGTTGCTGACACCCCTCAGGAACCCTGTGACACCAGCTACAATGAGGCACATGGTCGGACCAGGAGAGTGATCGAGCGGACATTTGGTCTCCTGAAGAGCCGCTTTCGCTGCCTGGACAAGACAGGAGGGGCCCTCCCATATGCCCCTGCAAAGTTGTGCAAGATTTTCATCGTCTGCTGCATGCTACACAACCTGGCAGTGCGGAAGGAGTTGCCTCTCATCCTGGATGGCGATGACCAACATCCGCCACCTGTGGAGGATCCTGGCCTGGGCCACGATGCCAGTGATGATGATGATGATGAGGGTGATGTCCGCACACAGCTCATCACCAACTTCTTCAGCTGAATGTGAGTATACAGAGATGTTATGTCAATGATTTGAGTTTGCATGATATGTGTTGGTGGTGCTCTGTTGCTGTTTGAGTGTGGCCATGTGCTACTTGACTGGATGCGTGTAGTGATGTGTCCTTACAGGTAGTCTGTACTCCCCAACAGTGTTGACATGCTAACTTGGTTTTGTGTAGGTATCTTGTGACATGTATTGGGCATGAGTATTGCAGTTCTGTCCTGTTCTTCAGTGCTTTTAACTGTGTGTCATGTCTGTCCTTCACAGGGTACTTTCAGAGTTGTTTGGTCAACTGTGATCCCCCGACACCATGATTCAACTTCCAGGGTGGAAGCAGTCGTTTCCCTACAGGTGATGTGCCACACACCCCTGGACTTTATTTCTTCAACACTTGTTGCCTGTGTGGCCACTGCCACGTGGGATTACCCTGCATCTGTAGTGGAAACAACATGTTGCAAATGTGTAATAAACCTGTGCTTCACTTTGGGATGTGCGTTGTCTGTGGTCACACATCTGACTGACATTTGCTTACTGCACCTGTGGGCTAGTTAACACAAACTCTGAATAGGTGTGGTGTCTGTGCATTCCACTGTATTTCCTGGCAACATCAGTGTAGGCGATGAGTCAGATGGCCCTGGTGTGTATGTGTTGTGTTGCCCTAGTGGTGTGTCTCCCTCATATGTGTCACGTCGCCATGACTCACATGACGGTGTTGGAATTGCTGTAGCAGTTAGCATGCACAGTGTCATTTAGCAGATCCTCATCTCCATGACAAAATACCACGTTGGAATCACAACAGAGGCAAGTATGGTGTATTAGTGAGTTTATTTACATACATGTGTGAGGATAGTGCAGAGGATGGTGGGTGCTGTACATTGGGATTGGAATCCAAAGTTCCCAGATGAGTTGGAAGTTTTGGTAGAAGAAATGTCCTGAGTAAAGTCCACAGTCATCTGATACATTAGTCCAACTTAAACTCCCCATGTCATGTGGGAGAGTTGGGTTGCATTCGACAGGGTGAACAGTTTGCACACAAAGGAGAATTTCCAGAACAGGTGTTGGGTTCCTGGGGGATGTACATGGCCATCTGCCTCTCAGTTGTCCTTCCTCGGACGACCCCTCTTCTTTCTGGGGGACCCTCACTTGCAGGCCACTGCAGTGCAGAGGACTCTCCACCAGAGTTATCCTCCCTCCCTGTGGCAGTTGCAGTTGTTGCGGCACCAGATGTTGTGGGCACACAGGGAGGTGTGGACATGTTGGTGCTAATCTGGCGGAGGCATGTCAATATGTCCCTCTGCACCGCTGTCAGTTCTTCCAATGTGTCCCACTTGGACTCCATGCCAGACATGTGTGTCTCCACACGGGACATGTGGGAGTCCAAGCGGGCATGATGGGAAGCCTGCTGCTGTTGAATGTCCTTGAGGATCCCCACTACCTGGCTGACCTCTCCGGTGCTATTCTGGTACGCATCTGCAATGCGTACCAGTTGTGGGTCATCATGCAGTCCAGAACCTCTGCAAACAGCGACCTCTGCCTACCACCCCTCCCACCACCCCTGGCCACACGTGCGGGACCTGTGGTGGCACGCACAGGTGACCCTAGGCCCCCTTGGGGGTTGGTACTGGGGTTGTTGTCCGTTGCTTCCCGGGGGGCCGGGGTCCCTGTGCTGTTGTCATTCAGTGTCCTTGGTCTGTCCGTGTCGGCGGGGGTGGTCTGTGTATTGGCAGATGTTGGAGGAGTGGGTGCAGGGGGTGCAGATGGTGGTCCTGCTGGTGCTGCATGATGACTCACACCGGAGGGGCCAGGTAGGTCTTCGCCATCCGAGGAGGGCAGAGGCTGTTCCACACCAGAGAGCTCAGGGGCCACCGGAGCCTGGGACAGGGACTCCTCACCATCTGCTGCTGTGTCCCCATCATCACCTGTGTTTGGAAGAGACACACAATGTATGTTATGTTTCTACAGGCATCAATGGTTCAAACACATGACAGTTGTGACTGTACATCTGGATGCGTGCCTGTACATTGCATTGTCCTAAGTTGTCACAGCCAGAGGTTGATATTGTTGTAGCACATTGTCCTGCTAACCTGAAGCATTTCAATGTGAATGTTGAGGTGTGTGCATGACCAGCTCATGTATTGATTGGCTGTACATGGCCATTGCTACTCAAGGGCCATCACGTGCCTGACACAGGTGTGTCATCCTTGTCCACATTTGTCCTTTAACAGGGACATACGTGCAATTCCACTTAGGATATCTTTCAAGATTGGGACAAGTGTGGTGGCAGTTTTTGCAAGTCTTTGTGCATCACATTGGTGTGTCTGGACAACATGGTCACAGTCCGGTATGCCTGGGATCTCTTGGGAGTATCTGTGTTGTTGTCTGGGTTCCTAGTTCACGTCTCATTTCATACAAGTGATGTTGTTAATGTAGCTAATGATGTTGTTGCTGAGTTTTGTACGTGCAAACGTGATTAATCTTGTCAATGTCCTCCATGGTGATAAGGATTGGGCACGGCAGCTCCTTTCCATTGTCATGACAGTGATGGCCAGTGGTGTGTGTTGCAGTTCTGCTGCTGTGAGTAGCATGTCTCCTCAAATGCAGTCCAGCTTGGTGCTTGTGTCTACAGTGTCTATGACAGTGAGTGGTGTGTTGTGTGAAGGATGCATATGTTGCCGAACGATGTGGGAGTGGAATGCAGATCACAACCGCAACTTGTGTGACTGACACCATGGTACAGTGTCCGGTATATTGGTGTGTCCATTGCATTCACTGTTGGTGTCCCCTGTCAATGATGTCTCTGTGACTTCCTGTGTGTTTTGTGCTATGTAGTTTGTCTGATTCTCCACAGTTATCATCTGCAAGTCACACCTTCACAGCCAGGCCAGGGGGCACCCATGGATACTGCATCCCCTGACAGTGTGTGTAAACATAGAGTTGCAATGGCTGTGAGTGTGTACGTGTTTGGGTTGGCCAGTGCATGGGTGTGAATTGCAGGCACATCATTTCTCATGCCCATGTGTCAGCCATCTTGCCAGGGCTTTTACTTTGGTAGTGACTGGTCCCACGTGTGCAATGTGTTTTTGCAGAGTAGGTGTGTGTATGGCCAGCATTGGTGGTATTTGGTTGACATCCGGACCTCCTTCTCCCCCAGCCCAGTTATCCCACCATGAAGCATGCCACCCTTGCAGTGGGTGCAGGTTAACTCTCAGGATGTCAGTCAGTGGTGTCCTGCTGTTGGTTGGTGCACAGTTCCCAGAAGGGCCTTGTGCTCCCCACAACAGAGCACCATTGTCAGACATCTTGGAAGTGGCTTTTCACTCCCTGTGAGGTGTGCATGCTTCAGTGTGAGCTTGCCGGGCCATGCGGGTGACATCGTGTTTTTTTTCAAACTGGACTACAACTCCCCATAAACATTTAATAAACGCCAAAGCATGTATACCATGAGCCAGCCCAAGTCAAATAAAGCTCCTTCTAACACACACACATTTTTAAAAGCAGCCAGTGAAACAATTTTTTTAGTCAGCTTTCAAGGCCAATTATCAAAAAAATCATTAGTTTGTTTAATTTTGCTATAACCTTTAAAATAATTTAAAAAAAACAACCTTAAAATGAAGCAAGAACCGCTCAGTTTATCCAATAGTTGTTCCTCCGGTGCTGGCGCGAGGTGTCAGCCACTGGCATGGAAAAGTTTTGCCCCTGCACTGCTCAGAGAAGAAATGTAAGTGGTGCAAAATAGTTTGTTTTCATTGCTCAATGCCAGCCTGTACATGATCCACCAGAAGGTAAATTAACCCGGCCATGTCCTCTATTGTAAATTGCTGGATAATGATTGAAAGAGGTTGTTCTCCAGATGTCCTTGGCACAGCTATTTTGTCAGTGCTTAGAGCACTTGGATGCCAGCCTGCCTGTCCAAGAGCGAGATGAAGGGCCTGATGTAAATAGGTATTTTGTGCTCTCAAAGCTTGCGATTCATATAATCACAGGGTTTGCGACCGCAAAATACCTTTTAACAGTTTACGAAAGTCATTTAATGAATTAGAAATGCCATTTCGACTCAGAAAATGGCTTTTGCAACCAATTTATGAATAAAGGAGGCATAAAGGGGGCGTGCCCCTTCTATTAGCATTTTGGAAGATGATGAATTAATGGTTTTTGAGAGCAATTGCAGTTACATACTACTAATCAAATACTGGTCCCACGTGTGCAATGTGTTTTTGCAGAGTAGGTGTGTGTATGGCCAGCATTGGTGGTATTTGGTTGACATCCGGACCTCCTTCTCCCCCCAGCCCAGTTATCCCACCATGAAGCATGCCACCCTTGCAGTGGGTGCAGGTTAACTCTCAGGATGTCAGTCAGTGGTGTCCTGCTGTTGGTTGGTGCACAGTTCCCAGAAGGGCCTTGTGCTCCCCACAACAGAGCACCATTGCCAGACATCTTGGAAGTGGCTTTTCACTCCCTGTGAGGTGTGCATGCTTCAGTGTGAGCTTGCCGGGCCATGCGGGTGACATCGTGTTTTTTTTCAAACTGGACTGGCCTGTGGGACACAACTATGTGACTTTGCTTTCTGCAGTGATTAAGGGTCCTCAGCTGTGATGGTAGAGAAGACAGCTCTCATTGTGTTGGACTATACTTGTATTGTCTAAGTGCCACATTTGGTGCGGATGCATTTGTTACGGTTGTTGTTGTCTGGATCGACACAACATTTTCCACTGGCAGGCACACAGGTTATAATGGCACCATGTTGTCTAATTGTAATGTCATAATAAGAGGCCCACCTGTTAATTTAGCAAAAGTATTACCTGCAATATGTTATTCTGATGAGATCCATTCTCTTAGAAACAAATGAGACCCCTAAGTAAGTTGGTGTCGAGATTGTAGAAAACGGCACCACAGCAAGATTAGACACTATTAGAAAAGGCAGACTATAGGAGTGGTACACTGATGGTTCCTCCAGCAGACTGATAGACACAGATTACAGAGCAGGGTGTGCATAGCAATAGCAGACAACAAAGGTGAAAGTGCAGCTCTGCCACTTGAAACATCTACCCAGTAAGATAAGCTGTATGCTGTAACAAAAGCATGAATACTAGTCAAGGGTAAAACTGTTAACATTTACACTGACTCACATTATGCTTTGCAGTTCTTATTTGTGGCCAGCTGTGGAAGTATCACGGATTCATAACAGAAACAGGGCGCCTTATTAAAAATGGTCCTTTAGTAAGGATATTGTTAAAAGCAACACTATTATACACCAGGATAGCGGTAATAAAATGTGAAGCCTACACAGGAGCTAATACTAAGTTAGCCAAAGGTGATGCCATCGCTGACAGAGCATTAAATGAAAGCATGTTACAACCAGTGCAGATGGGACTAACGAACAAAGCATTCCAAAAATACAGCTCATTCAGAGACAATTGTTGCAGGCTAATGTAAAGGAAGCACTATGGCCTGCAACACCAGATGAACAAAGAGGGAGGATTGATGATGTAAGTGAGCTGAATAATGAAGAGAGTATGGGCATACCAGGATGAGATGCCTGTGCCCCCACGCAGTATGTTCCTTTCCCTTACAAGACTGGAGCAGGGACCATCTGATATTGCACAAGGGAGGATGAATGCACAGATGCATGTTGCTTCCCAGTGAATGGATTTAAATATTTGCTGGTGTGGGTGGACATGTTTTCAAAATGAATGGAGGTGTATCCAACAGGGAAGAATAATGCAGCAACTGGGGCGCAGTACTTCAGGAAAGCCATCTCTCCAAGGCTAGGGACCCACCAGGGCATAACTAGCGATAAAAGGAGATTACTTAGTGACTACATTTATGCTAAAGAGGTTGTTTTGGGAAATAAATTATAGCATGCATACCCCATACCACCCTCCAACTTGAGGCCAAAAGGAGTAAATGAGCGACAAAATAAAAAAAATAAAAAAATAGATTATTAGTAAAAGCAACTGAAATGGCCTGATGCTCTGACTTTAGTACTGCCTGCAATGTGGCAAAGACTTCTAAAGCGATTATGAAGACATGGTCATGATGAGAAAAATAAAAGCTGTTTCTTTTAGTTCTAGGTGAACTGGACCACAGACGGTGAACCAACGCCATGAATGGATTGAGGGGAGAAGATGCAGGGCAGCACCCCAACGCCTGAAAAGACGGTACCAGAAAGTGATGACCATCTGTCACCAGAGGACCTGAGCAACACAGCAGTCAAGAAGAGGACAGACCAGACCATTTCTATGATCCATGGGGGCCCATCAAAAAGTGTCAGAGGGACGTGACATCTACTGATGCTGTTGAGTGAAATACAAGACGCAGTCTCGAAGAAAGGTGATGGTCTGCACCTGCAGAAAAATAGACTGAAGAGGACAACGCAGGGCAGGTCCGTGAAACCGCCCCTGAACAAGACGACTGCGGACCAGGAGGAGAAGCAGATGACCGCTCACTGCGTGCCTTTAAATTACTGACACTTGCTCAAAGTGCCCGAGAACTGAGTGACTAAGTGACAATGTAGCCTGATGCATTGCATAGAGCAAACAATATTTGTTGGACACCTAATTATAAGTATGCTGCCGGTATCACAACAGCCTGCTGATATAATAATGATCTCATCAGGATGTATCAATGTGACAATATATGCATTTTATGCAAACACTCTGTAATGCCATCCAAAGATATGTAACTAATGTTTCCTTCATATATACATATATATATTTTGGTTTTACACTAATGTTGGATAGGTCTATCCAAAAGGGAGGATTGTTGCAAAATATATATGTATTTCCATTTAAATTCATATGTATGCACTCACACTAACATGAGGCCCAGAGCTCCAAAGGGCTTCCTATCTGACCTTGCCTGAACAAGCTTCCAGCAGCTATTCTGAATCAGCCTTAGAGGTCACTTCCCTTGTCCTGACATCATCATAACTTTCCTTATCTGGTTGTGCAAGTTGCTTACACAGTGCCGAGCCAGCCTTTCTGGTCTGCCCATATCTAGCCATGTATGATTGCCATGTTACACATCCCTGTGAGCCATATTTGGCTTGGTGCCTTATTCTAGTTCTGCTGAAATGGCATTACTCAATGTATATAGCACCTAGAAAACTGTCACTCTGGGAAGAAGCGGTCTGAGAGCCCTTAAGGCAGGAGACCTGACTTCTTCCTTGCTAATTAGCAATGATGCATGCATTTGGTACCAATAAATATATTTCACTCTGTTTCTGAGTAAACCTGCTATGTCTGGTGAGTTTCATTCATTTGCTCCTGGGAGGGTGCCAGTATTTCCCCATCAGATGTCACAGACCATGTTCAGCCGTGTGCTACGCGATGTTTTGGAGGCAATGTTAACATACTTGAACCAGTACATCTATTTCCCTAAACGTCAACAACTCACTGATGTCAAGAGTGACTTCTATGCCCTGGGGAGGATGCCACATGTCATCGGCTCCATTGATGGGACACATGTGGCTTTGGTACCACCACAGGCACATGAGCAGGCATACAGGAACAGGAAAATTTTCCATTCTATCAATGCTCTGGTGGTATGTCTTGCAAATATGAGCATCTCACATGTGTGTGCACATTTCCCCGGTTCTGCACACGATGCCTACGTGATGAGGAGTAGTCGCATCCCGAGGATGATGTCACAGATGCAGAACCAGCGTGCCTGGCTTGTCGGTGTGTACTGACTTTGTACCATTGTGTGTGTTCTGCAATGTTGTATTCCACCCTCTTTTCCAACTCAGCTAATGTGCAATTGTCTGTATGTAGGTGACTCCGGATACCCCAACATGCCGTGGTTGCTGACACCCCTCAGAAACCCTGTGACACCAGCTACAATGAGGCACATGGTCGGACCAGGAGAGTGATCGAGCGGACATTTGGTCTCCTGAAGAGCCGCTTTCGCTGCCTGGACAAGACAGGAGGGCCCTCCCATATGCCCCTGCAAAGATGTGCAAGATTTTCATCGTCTGCTGCATGCTACACAACCTGGCAGTGCGGAAGGAGTTGCCTCTCATCCTGGATGACGATGACCAACATCCGCCACCTGTGGAGGATCCTGGCCTGGGCCACGATGCCAGTGATGATGATGATGATGAGGGTGATGTCCGCACACAGCTCATCACCAACTTCTTCAGCTGAATGTGAGTATACAGAGATGTTATGTCAATGATTTGAGTTTGCATGATATGTGTTGGTGGTGCTCTGTTGCTGTTTGAGTGTGGCCATGTGCTACTTGACTAGATGCGTGTAGTGATGTGTCCTTACAGGTAGTCTGTACTCCCCAACAGTGTTGACATGCTAACTTGGTTTTGTGTAGGTATCTTGTGACATGTATTGGGCATGAGTATTGCAGTTCTGTCCTGTTCTTCAGTGCTTTTAACTGTGTGTCATGTCTGTCCTTCACAGGGTACTTTCAGAGTTGTTTGGTCAACTGTGATCCCCCGACACCATGATTCAACTTCCAGGGTGGAAGCAGTCGTTTCCTACAGGTGATGTGCCACACACCCCTGGACTTTATTTCTTCAACACTTGTTGACTGTGTGGCCACTGCCACGTGGGATTACCCTGCATCTGTAGTGGAAACAACATGTTGCAAATTTGTAATAAACCTGTGCTTCACTTTGGGATGTGCGTTGTCTGTGGTCACACATCTGACTGACATTTGCTTACTGCACCTGTGGGCTAGTTAACACAAACTCTGAATAGGTGTGGTGTCTGTGCATTCCACTGTATTTCCTGGCAACATCAGTGTAGGCGATGAGTCAGATGGCCCTGGTGTGTATGTGTTGTGTTGCCCTAGTGGTGTGTCTCCCTCATATGTGTCACGTCGCCATGACTCACATGACGGTGTTGGAATTGCTGTAGCAGTTAGCATGCACAGTGTCATTTAGCAGATCCTCATCTCCATGACAAAATACCACGTTGGAATCACAACAGAGGCAAGTATGGTGTATTAGTGAGTTTATTTACATACATGTGTGAGGATAGTGCACAGGATGGTGGGTGCTGTACATTGGGATTGGAATCCAAAGTTCCCAGATGAGTTGGAAGTGTTGGTAGCAGAAATGTCCTGAGTAAAGTCCACAGTCATCTGATACATTAGTCCAACTTAAACTCCCCATGTCATGTGGGAGAGTTGGGTTGCATTCGACAGGGTGAACAGTTTGCACACAAAGGAGAATTTCCAGAACAGGTGTTGGGTTCCTGGGGGATGTACATGGCCATCTGCCTCTCAGTTGTCCTTCCTCGGACGACCCCTCTTCTTTCTGGGGGACCCTCACTTGCAGGCCACTGCAGTGCAGAGGACTCTCCACCAGAGTTATCCTCCCTCCCTGTGGCAGTTGCAGTTGTTGCGGCACCAGATGTTGTGGGCACACAGGGAGGTGTGGACATGTTGGTGCTAATCTGGCGGAGGCATGTCAATATGTCCCTCTGCACCGCTGTCAGTTCTTCCAATGTGTCCCACTTGGACTCCATGCCAGACATGTGTGTCTCCACACGGGACATGTGGGAGTCCAAGCGGGCATGATGGGAAGCCTGCTGCTGTTGAATGTCCTTGAGGATCCCCACTACCTGGCTGACCTCTCCGGTGCTATTCTGGTACGCATCTGCAATGCGTACCAGTTGTGGGTCATCATGCAGTCCAGACCCCTCTGCAAACAGCGACCTCTGCCTACCACCCCTCCCACCACCCCTGGCCACACGTGCGGGACCTGTGGTGGCACGCACAGGTGACCCTAGGCCCCCTTGGGGGTTGGTACTGGGGTTGTTGTCCGTTGCTTCCCGGGGGCCGGGGTCCCTGTGCTGTTGTCATTCAGTGTCCTTGGTCTGTCCGTGTCGGCGGGGGTGGTCTGTGTATTGGCAGATGTTGGAGGAGTGGGTGCAGGGGGTGCAGATGGTGGTCCTGCTGGTGCTGCATGATGACTCACACCGGAGGGGCCAGGTAGGTCTTCGCCATCCGAGGAGGGCAGAGGCTGTTCCACACCAGAGAGCTCAGGGGCCACCGGAGCCTGGGACAGGGACTCCTCACCATCTGCTGCTGTGTCCCCATCATCACTTGTGTTTGGAAGAGACACACAATGTATGTTATGTTTCTACAGGCATCAATGGTTCAAACACATGACAGTTGTGACTGTACATCTGGATGCGTGCCTGTACATTGCATTGTCCTAAGTTGTCACAGCCAGAGGTTGATATTGTTGTAGCACATTGTCCTGCCAACCTGAAGCATTTCAATGTGAATGTTGAGGTGTGTGCATGACCAGCTCATGTATTGATTGGCTGTACATGGCCATTGCTACTCAAGGGCCATCACGTGCCTGACACAGGTGTGTCATCCTTGTCCACATTTGTCCTTTAACAGGGACATTCATGCAATTCCACTTAGGATATCTTTCAAGATTGGGACATGTGTGGTGGCAGTTTTTGCAAGTCTTTGTGCATCACATTGGTGTGTCTGGACAACATGGTCACAGTCCGGTATGCCTGGGATCTCTTGGGAGTATCTGTGTTGTTGTCTGGGTTCCTAGTTCACGTCTCATTTCATACAAGTGATGTTGTTAATGTAGCTAATGATGTTGTTGCTGAGTTTTGTACGTGCAAACGTGATTAATCTTGTCAATGTCCTCCATGGTGATAAGGATTGGGCACGGCAGCTCCTTTCCATTGTCATGACAGTGATGGCCAGTGGTGTGTGTTGCAGTTCTGCTGCTGTGAGTAGCATGTCTCCTCAAATGCAGTCCAGCTTGGTGCTTGTGTCTACAGTGTCTATGACAGTGAGTGGTGTGTTGTGTGAAGGATGCATATGTTGCCGAACGATGTGGGAGTGGAATGCAGATCACAACCGCAACTTGTGTGACTGACACCATGGTACAGTGTCCGGTATATTGGTGTGTCCATTGCATTCACTGTTAGGTGTCCCCTGTCAATGATGTCTCTGTGACTTCCTGTGTGTTTTGTGCTATGTAGTTTGTCTGATTCTCCACAGTTATCATCTGCAAGTCACACCTTCACAGCGAGGCCAGGGGGCACCCATGGATACTGCATCCCCTGACAGTGTGTGTAAACATAGAGTTGCAATGGCTGTGAGTGTGTACGTGTTTGGGTTGGCCAGTGCATGGGTGTGAATTGCAGGCACATCATTTCTCATGCCCATGTGTCAGCCATCTTGCCAGGGCTTTTACTTTGGTAGTGACTGGTCCCACGTGTGCAATGTGTTTTTGCAGAGTAGGTGTGTGTATGGCCAGCATTGGTGGTATTTGGTTGACATCCGGACCTCCTTCTCCCCCAGCCCAGTTATCCCACCATGAAGCATGCCACCCTTGCAGTGGGTGCAGGTTAACTCTCAGGATGTCAGTCAGTGGTGTCCTGCTGTTGGTTGGTGCACAGTTCCCAGAAGGGCCTTGTGCTCCCCACAACAGAGCACCATTGTCAGACATCTTGGAAGTGGCTTTTCACTCCCTGTGAGGTGTGCATGCTTCAGTGTGAGCTTGCCGGGCCATGCGGGTGGGGGATGTTGAGCTGTGACTACCACTCCCATCATGCTATTGCCTACACCCCCCTTCCCAGCATGCCCATACTTCCTTCCTTTTGAGTCGACTTCACTGTGTGTGAGTGTGACAGCAATGGCAAGATGGCTGACAGTGTGGTCCTGTTGTTTGTTGGTGCACAGTTCCCAGCAGGGCCTTGTGCTCCCCACAGCTGAGGCCAGTGTCAGACATCTTGGAAGTGGCTTTTCACTCACTCTCTTGTGGAGCACGGTCCCAGGTGTGTTGTTTGGAGTTAGTGGAAGTGGTGTGTGTGTAAGGGCCTGCTGGTAGCTGTAGTCGGAGCTGGCACTCCTCCTCCCCCAGGCCAGACATCCCACCATGAAACGTGCTTCCATTGCAGGGAGTGCAAGTTGGTTGTCAGGATGTCAGTCAGTGGTGTCCTGCTGTTGGTTGGTGCACAGTTCCCAGCAGGGCCTTGTGCTCCCCACAACAGAGCATCATTGTCAGACATCTTGAAAGTGGCTTTTCACTCCCTGTGAGGTGTGCATACTTCAGTGTGAGCTTGCTGGGCCATGTGGGTGGGGGATGTTGAGCTGTGACTACCACTCCCATCATGCTATTGCCTACACCCCCCTTCCCAGCATGCCCATACTTCCTTCCTTTTGACTCTGCTTCCCTGTGGGGTAGTGTGCCTGTGCTGACAGGATGGCTGACAGTGTTGTCCTGGCGTTTGTTTGGCTACAAGTCCCAAAAGTGTCCCTGTGCTTCACACAGCATAACCCAGTGTGGTAGTTTTTGTGGGATATTTAATTTGAGTGTGAGGCAATGCATTCTCCCAGGTGAGTTGTGTGGAGTTTGTGTTAAGGGGGTGTGTGAGAAAAGCTGCTGGTAACTAAGGTCAGGGCTGTCAGTCCTCCTTCCCACCCAGCCAGACATCCCACCATGGAACGTGCTTCCATTGCAGGGAGTGCAAGTTGGCTTTCAGGATGTCAGTCAGTGGTGTCCTGCTGTTGTTTTGAGCACAACACCCAGCAGGGGCTTGTTTTCCCCACAGCAGTACCCAGTGTCAGCCATCTTGTCAGTTCTTTTCCACTCCCTGTGATGTGAGCATGGTTCAGAGTGGTGTTGATGGGCCAATTGTGAGGGTGACCAATATCTGTGACTACAACTCCCATCATGCTATTGGCTACACTCACTTCACCAGCATACACACAATTACTTCCTTTCAGTCAGCTTCCCTGTGAGGTGGTGTTCTAGTGGTGGCAAAATGTCTGACAGTGTTTGTTGGTTAGATTTGTGCCACTGCCTTGCTCTATTTGTTGTTAGGTTTGTACATGTCATGACACAGTTACATATCACTATGAGATGGCAGGTATTGTGTTTGTCTGACTAGCATACACATCTTGGGATGATTATCTTTTGGTTACTGTGGCTTTGCTAATGGTGCATGGTTTCACTATCCCCTTGACTGTGATGTGTGTGTATTGTCACACAATATTGGGTATATTGGTTGTGTACTCACCAGGCTCTGGGATGTCTGATTGTCCATGTACGCTCTCTGGTGGTAGGATGGCCCGCACCTTCTCCTCCCAGGACCTGAGGTATACTGGTTTGGCAGGAGGGCCACTGCCGGTGCGAGGACTCAAGGCGTATTCCTTCTTGATTAGGCCCTTGACCCTCCGGCGCACGTCATACCACCTGTTCTGGATGTCTTCGTTTGTGCGCAAACATGGTGATTGTGCGTTCACCCTGTCGACGATCCTCTCCCACATCTTGGTTTTCTGCGACATGGGGGTCTGTTGGACCAATGTACCAAACAACTGTGGCTCTACTCTTAGGATTTCATCTACCAGGACTTCCAATTCACTGTCTAGGAACTTTGGATTCTTCTTTGGGGGCATGGTGATGGGTGGTGGTGGGGATTGATGTGTGTGTGTGTGTGCAAGTGAGGGTGGGTGAGTGTCAGTTTTGCTGGGTGTATGTGAGGGTGCTATTAGGGAAGCGCTAATGGTGTGTGGCTTGTGTGATGGATGGGTTGTGAGTGTCTCTGTGGTTGCTGTCTGATGGTGTTCTGTGCTGGCAGGTCAGTTGAATTTGCAAAGGATCATGGTAGGGATTTGTGGCCTTTATATGGGTGGAGTTGTGGGTTTGTCTTTGTTCCATATTTTTTCCCCCCAGTATTTATTGACTTTGTCATTGCTTGTTTGGCCCTTTTTTTTGTATTTTTTCCTTAGTATTTTTTGGGCATGTAGGAGACGTTCATCTGACCGAGTCGGACGCTGCAGTTGTCTCGTGCGAGCTTCTCCGAGTCTTTCTGCTGGGTTTCATGTGCGGGGTACGCGTTGGTCGCGGAGTATTGGGTTGCTTCGGCTCCCTGTTTTCTATGCGTGTCGGTAGTACGGCTCGAGCTCCGTGCGACTCAGTCTGGTTTTACACGCATTGCATCGTACTGCGCGGGTCGGACTTCGCGGGTACGTATCTGTCGGGTTCACTCCTGGTGCGTGTCGGTCGGTTCGATTCGCGTAGATTTTCCGGCCGGATGGCTGCTTTCCGTGCGTTTCGGTCGTTCGGCTTGTGTTCCGTACGAGTCGGTCGTGATTCACATGCATTGCATCGTACTACGCGGATCGGACAGCGCCGGTACGTGTCGGTCGGACTACTTTCCCGTACCGAGTCGGTCGGTACGTTTTCCGGCCTGAATCGGAATCGGCCCCTTAGTCTCCGGTCTTGACTTACTTGCTTTAATAATAATGACACACGCGACAAAAAATGACTTTTAACTGTTGGTATCCCTTTCTTCTTTCTATTCTCATTTTCAAATCATGGATGTGCAGTTAGCACACCGACTGGTTTTTGATTGACAATGCAATTTGCAATGCAACCTTTGCACTCAAAGATCGCATTGCAGAGTGCCCATTTGCAGTGGATCATAAAACCACCACCTTAATGAATATTAATTAGGCAGGTAGAAATTTGTGACTCCTGTGATCTTCTGTGAATGTAGAGATGGAGGCTTGCATGGGACAGCAGACCATCTTCCCTGCATTTGCATTCCCAAGAGGAAAGATTTTTTTCTTTCTTTCAAAGCAGTCCATGTGCATTAAGTGGACCAGTGATGTTTTTAAAAAAAAAATGTTTTCCATTTGGGAAGACAATAGGCGGAGCACTGGACCACAGCGTACTCCCTTCAAAGCAACCAGCTGGGTTCTCAAAATGGACGCTGTGTCCAGGGACATCTTTCCTGTTCCAAATCGGAAACTACCCGTTTGAGGGACAGTATTTGATTAGTAGTATGTAACTGCAATTGCTCTCAAAAACCATTAATTCATCATCTTCCAAAATGCTAATAGAAGGGGCACGCCCCCTTTATGCCTCCTTTATTCATAAATTGGTTGCAAAAGCCATTTTCTGAGTCGAAATGGCATTTCTAATTCATTAAATGACTTTCGTAAACTGTTAAAAGGTATTTTGCGGTCGCAAACCCTGTGATTATATGAATCGCAAGCTTTGAGAGCACAAAATACCTATTTACATCAGGCCCTTCGTCTCGCTCTTGGACAGGCAGGCTGGCATCCAAGTGCTCTAAGCACTGACAAAATAGCTGTGCCAAGGACATCTGGAGAACAACCTCTTTCAATCATTATCCAGCAATTTACAATAGAGGACATGGCCGGGTTAATTTACCTTCTGGTGGATCATGTACAGGCTGGCATTGAGCAATGAAAACAAACTATTTTGCACCACTTACATTTTCTTCTCTGAGCAGTGCAGGGGCAAAACTTTTCCATGCCAGTGGCTGACACCTCGCGCCAGCACCGGAGGAACAACTATTGGATAAACTGAGCGTTTCTTGCTTCATTTTAAGGTTGTTTTTTAAAATTATTTTAAAGGTTATAGCAAAATTAAACAAACTAATGATTTTTTTGATAATTGGCCTTGAAAGCTGACTAAAAAAATTGTTTCACTGGCTGCTTTTAAAAATGTGTGTGTGTTAGAAGGAGCTTTATTTGACTTGGGCTGGCTCATGGTATACATGCTTTGGCGTTTATTAAATGTTTATGGGGAGTTGTAGTCCAGTTTGAAAAAAAACACGATGTCATTATGGAATTCTTGAGAAACAAGTTTATGATAGCCATGACTGTCTTCATAAATAAATAGGATGTGGGCCAACTGGACAGGCTACATTGATGTGTGACTTCCATGAGCCAGTTATGATTATAGCTATATGTACATTGATGTGTGATGTGGCGGTACCCCATTTTACCACCTAATATGTGCCGCTGGCCATTGAAAATGCCAATAAAGTCTTAATATCAAAGAACAACATGATGCTATTCATAGAGTAAATAGAATTTCATCAGATGAGTTGTTTGCTCCTATTTCAAATATGTTTTCACTGTTTGTGTTACTGTTTACAAAAAAGCACTCTCTAATTTCCCTGCCAGATTCTACTAAACATTGTCACAAAATGCTGCACGTTAAAGCTCTTCTTTTCAAGCCTTACTAACAAAAAGTGGTAGAGTTGGCATCTTCTAAAGATCGTTAATGAAAACAAGGAGAACGTTTCTAGATGGTACTGATGTTCCACCTTTAGATTAGTCCTCTTGCAATAGGGTAAATGTTTCTATACAGTTTAGTATACATCACAGGAAATTATGATTCTTCTTGGTGGGTGCACTATTAGCTTTGAACTGCTGTAGCCTGCACTAATCACTGTAGTAATTGCTTAATTGATTTTAACCAGAAGTCAACTTTAAGCACACAAAGATGACGAAAAAACGACAAATATAAAGAATGGAAAGAACAAAAATGCTTGCTACTAAGTTGTTGGCCAAACAGCTCTTGCACTGAAGTGCACTTCTTTTTAGGTGAATCAGGAAAAATGCCACCACTCATAGAGCAAGCTTGTGGCTAAAATAGACTCTCAAACAGCCCCATGCTGTTTGTTATGATGGACACAAGCAAATTGGATGGACAGTTGAACAGACCACTGGGAGAAGAGGACTGACTCAAGGCCACTCTCTGTATATGTATGCATTTTCTATTGATGGTTTATTTGATTACATGAGGCTGACGAGACAGCTAAACCTGTCTCTAAACCAAACCTAAAGATTATGTGTGTTCCAAAGCTCTGCAACCAGGTTTTAGATACAAGGGTACACTGCCCCTTAGAAACCACACACTGCTCATGTGCCACCTGTCATGCCACAGAGTGTACTCACAAAGCCTTCTTTCACGTTAGAAGATGAAAAAGTGCAACTATGGCTGTTTCCTTCCTTGACAGAAACACTATTGTAAGCACATTTTCATCCTGAGGGAGCACAGGACTCATAATTCACAACTACAATTCATTACCAACAACTGATAACACTTATAAGTGGCCACTCCACACCCCTCAGGATAATGCTGGGAGAAGACTTCAGGACCTGGGACAGCGAATGTGCTATCCATGGTGCTGAAACCCATTGGGTAACATCACTTCATTCATTAACATTACACGCATAGGATGCTATTGGTCTGTTGATTTCCTTTGGGGCGCAGTCTTAAACTTCAATCTTTTTGTGAGGGGCTCAATTAGAGTTCTAGATAAAGAAAACCAAGGGAGGGAAGTCGCTCTGCTTCTGTATTCTCTTCTGAATCAGCTCTGCTTGGGGTGACGGAGGATCTCAGGCAGCAGCTTGTTAGGGGTGGAACGGCAGCGCTCATCCTGTTGGATCTGAGGGCTGCCTTCAACACTGTCGCTCATTCCATCCTGGTGGATCGCCTTAAAGCTGCAGGTATTGTAGGTGTGGCCTTGCAGTGGCTGACCTCTTTTTTAGAGGATCTCTCCTTTCAGGTCTTTTCACTTCCAACTAAATCAAACTCAGTAGCCTTAACATCAGGAGTACCGCAGGGCTCTATTCTGAGCCCTCTGCTTTTTAACCTTTATGTTCGCCCCCTGGCTGACATCGCAGAGAAATCTGGTTTGACCATCTTCTCTTACGCAGATGATGCTCAGATCATTTTCTCTCTCTCATCTGCTCAACATCAGGACTCCTCACTACTCCAGCTTGGACTACGTAACATTTCTTTATGGATGTCCAGCAATGCCTTAAAGTTGAACGGCTCTAAGACTGAGGTCCTTGTCCTGGGGAACAATCCCGAACTTTGGAGAGCTAGTCATTGGCCCGTCTCCTTGGGGCCTTTACCTGCTCCGGTCACGAAGGTTAAAAACTTGGGTTTTATCGTCGATGGTAAGCTTTCTCTTGATGCCCAAGTGTCTGGAGTCACCGCAGCTTGCTTTGCGGTTCTTAAGTGGTTAAAAAAAATCCTCTGGTTAATTCCACCTGCAGCCCAAAGAACCGTACTGCAGGCTTTGGTGATCTCCAGACTTGACTATGGCAATGTACTTTACTTGGGTGCGGACAAGGCTTCTGTTTGCCGTCTTCAACTCATTCAAAATGCGGCCGCTCGCCTGCTTTTTCGGCTGCCCCGTCACGTCTCTGTCTCTCCCCTGCTCCATCAACTCCACTGGCTCAGGGTTGCCAAACGTATTGAGTTCAAGGCCCTATGTTATATGTTTCGAGTTCAGTATGGCTTGGCACCCTCTTACATTCAAAGCCTTGTCCAGCCTTACCTCCCCCCCGCCAATTGAGATTGGCCAGCCTTTCTCTTTTTTCAGTTCCTAGAGTACGGCGGACACGTATGGGAGGTCACTCGTTCTCCTACCTTGGACCTAAATTGTGGAATTCTCTTCCTCTGGAACTGAGGATCTGTCAGTCCCTTTTAACCTTTCATAAAAAGCTAAAGACCCTCCTTTATAGTCAGGTCTAACTTCCTTTGCCAATCCTGCTGCAACCTCACTCATTCTGCTCAGCGCCGGGAAACCCTGTTGGGTAGCTGCGCGCTTTATAAATCTTTAAAATAAATAAATAAGTAACAAGCCAACTGAGAGTGGTCCCATGTATCAAATTGGTGATACATTACCAGCCCAGCCACATTGTCTTTATCATCCACCCCTAAAGAGGTTGTCAAGAACCTCATCCAAAACAGACTCCATTTCACATCCTGAATGTTAAATGCCGAGTAGCCTTTGAAGTGATCTTGTACCTGGTTTGAAAATTATTTTTCAAATAAAATTTAGCTAACTACTGGCAGCTTTGCTATAAGTTTGTAACTATAGTATACAGTTGCATAGACCTTTTAAATAACGTTGTAATAAATGCTTCTTTTTTGAGAGTTTAGTAAGTATCTCAATGATTTTTGATAATGGTCCAGATGATGGCTCAGAGAACTGTAGAGGGCTCAAATTCATTACTTTTGAAGAAGTCGGCAATGGTTTCACAGAAATGTTGTCACCATTAAAGATATAAGTAGAAAGCACTACACATGTCGATGCATGTGTAGGTGCCTTAATTGGAGCAAATAAATTGGGTGTAGAAGCTGAGGCGTAAGTCAAAGTTCCCAGATGGTTGAACATCTTAACAAACCTTGCAGTCATGGACCTTCACTCTGTAAAGTGTGACGCTATCTGGAGTTATTTTGAGAAATCCCTGTCCTTTGACAGTGAAAAGCTATGAGTAAGGAGCAGCCAGCATAAAATGAACTCCACGAATATGCGATGTTACATCGCATGCGGTACAACGCGGGCAATTACAACGCGTGCGATTACAACGCGGTCATTACAACGACCGCGTTGTTACAACGCATACCATTACATCGCAATTCGTTTCTACGACTTGCTGTAGGGGGCGCGCTGGACTTAGGAATAGTATAATTTACTATTCCAACTCCAGCTTGCGCAACAGTAGAGAAGGTGTTGAAATAGTAAATTATACTATTCCTTAGTTTAGAGCGCCCGCTACAGCAAGTCATAGAAACAACTTGCGTTGTAAATTGTAATGGTTAGCGTTGTAACAACGCAGTCATTGTAACGACCGCATTGTAATCGCATGCGTTGTACCGCATGTGATGTAAACGCTGCTTGCCGAACTCAAATAATGCAACCCAGACATAGCAAGGGTGGAGCTAGGATCAGGAAGCTCAGCCTAAATGGAACCTCAGCTAAATGTGTTGGTTAACAGGCCCGTTTAAGAGCACCAGCTTTTGAACAATATTTATTAAAAATAACTGACTTTATGAAATCTATGTCTCTGTGCTGACAGTGAATGCTAGAGTGAATAAGGGGGGCAGAGCTAGAGCCGCCTTATCAAGGATACTAATTCTCCTCTTCTCAGTGCACGCACTAATAGCCACCCCCAGACTCTTTGCAGTGGATCATCTTAGGGGAGGCCATGGCTACTTTCTCTGGATAGGCACACTGAGATCCACCTGGGAGTCTGATGAGCGCTCAGCTGTGTACAAAACAGTACAAGATAATCGGCTCAGAGTGATGCATCCACTGTCCTGTCACAGAATAATTAGGGCTATATGTTAAGATGCTGATGCAACTATATATTAGCTGAATTGCATGCATCAGGGCATAATTTGTAAAAGATTAAATGCCAAAGTCCAAACATTTGCTCAGAAGCCCGTGACCAGCGCTATTGTTGGAGCGAGATTAAGTATAAATTAAGTCAAATGGTTTCCAACCTCATCTAGACTTACCCTCACTCGGTCAGGTCGATGAACCTTGACCATTGAAGCAAGAAGAGCAATGTAATCATTAATCACTTCAATCATTTATCAGCAATAATCAATATTAGGTGTTAGTCAATGAAAAGAGTTTAATAAAATTTTTAAGGATTTGATTCATTCAAAGTGTTTAGTAAGTTCTTTTTATTTGGCAATTTTATTTATTAATCAATTTCAAATCAGGTTAGTAACAATGTCTGGCAAAACTCATTATCAAGCGTGTTACATAAAGGAAAGAATCCATATTCTAAGAAATAAATGAGAAAGGAGTCAATTAGAACCCATATAGAGCTCTATAGCAAGAAAGTGAGAGCAAGTATGAAGCTTCAATTAAATCAATTCAATGCTATAAGAGAAATCCAAAGATCGGCCCATCAAGAAAGGTTCCAGAAACTCAGTAGAATAAAGCACAGGGTCTGGGGCAACGGTAAAGAATTTCAATCAAAGCTCTGCAGACCAAAGTCTGCAATGTGAGTCAGCCTGAGAGGTCTGCCCACGAGAGAAGTCGGGTAAGGCCAGTTGGTTGCCTAATCTAGGAACATGCACTTATATAAACAACACATTTTGTTAAAATCTGTAACTGATGTATCCACTGTTTTCTTCCATCTAATCACCGTCTGAGATTTGCCTGGGAACCTGATTACTCCTCTCCATATCTTCATTAAGACAAAGAACTGTCAACTATTTTAGCTAAATTTGTTGAAACTAATATTGAACAGTGTTCAGCTCTGTTCTAGTTAGGTGGAAATTGAAACATCTTTCAGGAAAAATATAAACATTTTAAAATGACATGACCTATAAAAGGAACTATGAGTTAGTTTAAGGGGTCATCGTTCCAAAGGTTCTGCTGATTCCTCATGTGAGGTTGCACAGCATCCATCTAAACTAAACGTTTAATCAAACCCAACAATACATTTCTTTAATAAATAGAAACATTTCGGAAAAGCTATGTGAACCATGTTATAAAATGTTAAACTTATTAAGAGAAAGCACCTTTTAGTGAGGGTCAAAAGTTCACATTTTTGTTATATCTTCTTTCTTCATGATCCCATTTTCACAAGAATTCATGCATTTGGATTTTATAAATGAACAGCATTTAACATTGCATTTAAGCGGGTTTGAGGCCTAGTGCGTGTAAGTGTGGCAGTTGTGTGCATTTTCACCATTTTAAACTTTTGTTTTTTATTTTCAGTTAACACATTTATAGCCAGATGTACGACCATTTCATTTAGCACCTCGCAATTTGCGACACATTGCGAGTCGCAAATTGCGAGGCGCTAAATGAAATGTACAACAGTGTGTTTAACACTGTTTGCGATTCCCAATGGGGTCGCAAATTGAGAGGCTCATTAATATTAATGAGCCTCTCGCAATTTGCGAGCCCATTGGGAATGCCAGCCCTCCTAGGTATGGTGGCCTGCTGGGCTCAGCAGACCACCATGTCTGGGACTGCTTTTAAATAAAGCAGTTTTTTTTTATTTTTTTAAATGCAGCCCGTTTTCCTTAAAGGAAATCGGGATGTATTTAAGAAAAGAAAATTAAACGTTTTCGTTTTATTTTTTAAGGGCAGGAAGTGGTCTCTGGTACCACTGCCTGCCCTTAAAAAATAATTTCACATGCATTTGCAAAGGGGAATGGGTCCCCTGGGGACCCCTTCCCATTTGCGAATGCATTACCACCTACTTGAAGCAATTGCGGTCGCAAAACATTTGTACATGGTTTTGAGACTCGCTATTTGGAAGGGAACGCCCCTTCCAAATAGCAAGTCGCAAAACCTATTTAGCGAGTCGCAAAAAAATTGCGACTCGCTAAATAGGCTATGTACATGGCCCAATAGGTTTTTGCATGCGCAAACGGGTTCGCAAACCCGTTTGCGCATGCAAAAACGGGTCGTACATCTGGCCCCTAGCTTCTATACCTTTGTTAAATCAATATTATTGCATGTTGTGCAAACACTCTATTAAAATCCCCCCTGTAATGATGTTAACCACTGTAATTCTAGCACACAACTGGAGTTTAAGAGACCGCTTTCATCTTCAGTTGAGTCTTTTCTCTTTCTTTTCAACCTCTTGTATTGTTTCGCCTTTTTGTATTCTTGGTTGATTCGTTCATGCAACTCTTGTAAGTGTGGCAGCTGTGTAGATTTTTGTCCGTTTAAACATTTTTTTTAATTTGCAGTTAACATGTTTAGCTTCTATACGTTTATTAAATCTGTATTATTGCATTTTGTGCACACACTCATTACTATCAAAGGCAAAGGTTACAAATACCAAGGCTGTGTCTTCTTGATTCCACCTCATGCTTCTTTATTTCACCACCAGGCAAGTCCTGTCTCTTTATCTCATTTTTGCAAGTTCTTTCATCCCTGCTTTCACCTTTGTCACTGTTTTTTGTCTTACTCTTTCTGCTTCTTTCCCTTTTTGTGTTTCTCTCTCTATTGCTTAGAATCAAAGTCGTTGATGAAAAATAAGTGGCTGTCACCAAAAAATGACTACTGGCAGCACCACCTGCAGCTACTGGCTCAAATTAAGTACAGTGCTCATGAACACTTCATGTAATTTCTCATGAATTCGTATACAATAATAAACTGTGATATGATCTGGAAAAAATGTCACCTGATGTAATTTCCAGTAATGACAGTGTCAGTTCGAAAATCATGTGATGCCATTTCCTTTGGCGTCATCAATACTCTAATAACCATTTTTTAAATTTGAAAAATTCCACATCTATATGGTCACAGATTTTAGGCAAGTATGCCTCTGAGGGAACACAAGTATCCCCATGAAAAGTGCCGGAAAAATGGCTCCTTTTTCTTTGCTGCTTAAAGCATGAATTAAGTAGCCTGTATGCTATTTTTATTGGTACATACTTGCCCTCCACATACGCTTCGTTCTGGCTCATTGCATTTCTGCTGAATGTACCAGAACATTTTAGCACTGAAGGTTTGGCATCACTATGACACCGCAATTCCTCAGGTCCAGTTTGTCCAATTGTATCCTTGTATTTCCGCTTCCTTTGGAGCACAGTCGCATGTCCAACTAGGCTGCCATATGTGAACTGATCCAATGCTCTGCACGCCGCTCCCTCCTCAGGCATCTTCAACATAGTTTCAGGCGGGGTGTTTGGGCAGTGACACCCCCCAAATAAATGCCTTCTGCGCTTGGTAGTTGGGTCTGGGGTCCCTGATTCGCCTCTGCAATGTCTGCATAATTTTTTCTAGAATAAAAGATGAAATGGGGACCCTTGATGTAAAACAGGAGCATGACAGAGATATCATCCAGTGACTGAATTTCAAAATGTGAAACCAGGTAACCTGGAATCAATATCAGCTTCCTTGTTTGCCCATGTTAGAAATGGGATTTTTGGCAGGCTAGGGCATGTGCCAAAGCCAGACAGAAACCACCACTCTAGTCAGGATAAGGGAGTTACACTCCTAAAATAACCCCTGCTCACCCCCTTGGTAGCTTGGCACGAGCAGTCAGGCTTATCTTAGAGGCAGTGTGTAAAGCATTTGCACATAACCAACAGTAATACAGTGTACGCACTACGAAAGGACACCACACCAGTTTAGAAAAATATCCAATATTTTTATATACTTAAGACAAGACCAAAAACGATAAAAATCCACCATACAGTACTTAAAAATCTTCAGTTATCAAAATATGCTTTAAAAACAGTTCCTTGATGTCGATAGCTCCGTCCGGGGCTATCACGGCGTCGTGAGCAAACAAATCCAAACAGTTCTGCCTGGTCGCGGGCCAGCTACGGTGTCGGGAAGACCCGCAAACAGTACCTTTTAGAAATGCAGGGCGTCGGCGACCTCTCGTTGAGCTTCCGAAAGCACGGCGTCCGCAGGCGTCAGTTCCGGAGGTCGGTGCAGGAGTCGTCGGGACCCTCGAAGTCCCACGTGTTGCAGATCGATCTCCTCTCTGTTGAAGTCAGGAGTGCTGGCGTCGGCAGGCGCCGGGTGCTGCAGTGCGAAGTGCAGCGGTGCGGCGTGCGGTGCCCTCAGGTCGCGGTGCGAGCAGCGGCTCGGTGGCGGCGTCGGATGGCGTAGTCGGTGAGACCAGGGTCGCGGTGCGAGATGAAGGCGGTGCTCGTCGCGGTGCTGGCAGGTCACGGTGTAAGCAGCGTCGTCGTCGTTGCTGAAGCGCTGTCGTCGACTGATGAACTGGAGTCGATGGCGCTGGCGTCGGTAGGCCAAGGCTGAGGTGCGGGATAAGGGCGGTGCGTCATGTAACTTTACGAGCGGTGCCCTCGAACCACGGTGCAAGCAGCAGTGTCGATTTCGGCATGGGGCAGCGTCGTCGGGATACCAAGGCGTCGTCGTGAAGCGAGGCGGTGCGGAGTGCGGTGCCCACAGGTCGCGGTGCGAGCAGCGGCTCGGTGGCGGTGTCAGCAGGCATCGTTGGTGAGACCAGGGTCGCGGTGCGGCATTGCGGAGGTGCCCTCTGCGGTGCCAAGGCGTTGTCGTGCAGCGAGGCGGTGCGGAGTGCGGTGCCTACAGGCCGTGGTGCGAGCAGCGGCTCGGTGGCGGCATCAGCAGGCGTCGTCGGTGAACCAGGGTTGTGGTGCGGCGTTGCGGTGGTGCCCTCTGCGGTGCCTTCAGGACACGGAGTCGGCAGCGGCGTCGTAGACGTCGTCGAGTTGCTTTTCTTCTGTTGCAGCACAAAACACACAGTCCCCAGTGCTGAGGGCAGAAGAACTTGAAGTCTTTGCTGTTCCTGAGACTTCTTGAACAGGGGGCAAGCTCTACCTCAAGACCTTGGAGAAACTCACAAAAGTAGATTGCAGAAAGTCCAGTGCAGGCCTTTTACTGCCCAAGACAGAAGCAGCCACTGCAGGCCAACACAGCAAAGTGGTAGTTCCTCCTCACAGCTTCTCCGGCTCTTCTTCTTGGCAGTCTTCTTGATCCAAAAGAGTTCTAAAGTTAAGGGGTCTGGGCCCCAATATTTATATACCAAAATCCTTTGATCCTTTAGGCAGAGAGTGTCTGTGCCCAGCCAGAACCAGTTCTGCCCTCTCTGGTGTGACTTCCTGGCAGGAGGTGGAGACGGCATTGTCAGAGGCAGACCAGGCCCTTTGAGGTGCAAGGAAATCTCCTCCCCCTTCCCCAGTTGCAGCCCAGGTCTATGCAGCCCTTTCCTGACCCACCTAAACTATCTGGAGTCACTCCTGCTCCCCAGCCTTCTGTCATCCAAAACCCAGACAGGCAATCCACATTCCAACAGAGGCACACAGGATGACTGAGCAAGAAAATACCTACTTTCTAAAAGTGGTATTTTCAAACACAGAATGTAAAAATCACCTTCACTAAAAGATGCATCTTTAGATTCTGAGTTCAGGCATACTAAACTTTATTTTCCTACCTAGTTCCCAGGGCCAGTTATGTTTATAAGATGTTATAAACAAACTTCCCATTCTGTTCTATGGGGAACAAGTAGCCTTGCAATAGTGATAAACGAAATTGGCAGTAATTCACTATCAGGACATGCCACACACACCAGGGCATGTCCTACCTTTCACATACACTGCACCCTGCCCACAGGGGTACCTTGGGCCTACCTTAGGGGTGGCTGACATGTAAGAAAAGGGAAGGTTAGAGACTGGCAAGTGTGTGCACTGGCCAAGTCGACATGGCAGTTACAAACTGCGTGCAGACTCTGCGATGGCAGGTCTGAGTTACCTTTTCAGGGCTACTCACGTGGGTGGCACAATCAGTGCTGCAGGCCCACTAGTATCATTTGATTTACAGGCCCTGGCACACTCAGTGCACTTTACTAGGGACTAACAAGTAAATCAAATATCCAATCATGGAAACACCAATCCATAACACAATTTACACAGAGAGCATATGCACTTTAGCACTGATTAGCAGTGGTAAAGTGCCCAGAGTCCTAAAACCAACACAAATAGGTCAGGAAAAAGTAGGAGGAAGAAGCAAAAAGTTTGGGGATAACCCTGCAAAAAGGGCCATTTCCAACACAACCCCCTTCCAGCCTAAAGCCAGGGTAGACTAATCTATACCTCCAGGGGCTTCCCTGCTTGGGGCGATAGAACAAGGAACCTGGCCCGCAACAGCAGGGTTTCCTTCCCATTCTACGCCTTCCTGAACCTAGTTGGATCCCTCTATCCATACTCTCAGGGCCCACTAAGCTGACCTGTGGGGAACCCTTCTCCTCACCTGTGGACCCCATCTGCGCAGCACCTAAACTTACTTTGCTCACAGATGTGTCCCAACAGGCAGTCAGTACCCACATGGCCAACACAATGGTGTGGCCCAAACCACCCCGGGGTGTGACTCCTGTCCCCCTCCCAGGGGCAACTCTGTCCACCAGGACAGCCAGCCACAGTGGCCACTGACAATCGTCAGTGATGAGAGCCAGGCCTTATGCCTTTCAGGCCACTCCAACCACTGTGGCGTCAGAGAGTCGGGGGCGGCAGCCCCAGGTGCCTGACACCCTTTCTCCACTCTCCCCCATGCCAAGTCAGGTATGGCAGCCTGACACTGGCCCACGAGCCCAGGGTCTGTACCCTGTGGCTGGACAGGAGACTGGGGTGGGCTCTCCCACACCCTCTCCTTCTCCCTGGGGCTCTGTACCCTCCCACCTGGAGCGGCACCCCCAGAAGACAAACTGGTAGGGGCACTGTTAGCAGTCGCCCCTTCCCCCAGGTCAGGGGGGATACCCTGAACCTGTTCCTCCAACCCAGGGTCTGTACCCTCAGGCTGACCAGAGGTCTCGGTGAGGCTCTCCTCCCCTCACCTCTCCTTCTGGGGTCCTGCACTCTCCTCCCAGGAGAAGCACCCCCAGAACCAAAAACTGTCAGGACGCTGGAACCGGACCTCCTACACAGTTCTTCCACCAGTTCAGGGCCTTGACCCTGCAACTAATCCACCATCCTCGGATCTAAACCCTCAGGTTGAACCGGGGTAAGAGGCGAGGACTCCCTCCCTCTGCACCCCCTTCCAGAGTTCTGTACCCTCCCACCCAGAGTGGTACCCCTAGAAGACAAACCGGTCAGGACACTGCTTACAGTCGTCCTTCCCTCCTGGTCAGGCAGGACCTGAACCTGGCCTCCCAACCCAGGGACTAAACCCTGTGGCTGAGCACCTGTCCGGCGCACCAGGACTTCCTTGGGAGCACGCAGGCCCCCCCTGAGGGTAACACATGACTCATGTGTTGTGCTATCCTGGCTGATGAAGGCTGATAGCCTGAAACCGGTCCTAGGATGCTTGATTCCGGTCCAGGGAAGACATGGCTTGGCAGTTCGGTCTGGACTGTTCCCATGAGGCACAGGGTCAAGACTGATTTGCATATGGCTATGTCTGAACTGGGGTGGCGTGGTGAAGCAAAATAACGATGGATTAAACCCAGATCTGTGACTGGGGGTGAATGTTTGCCAATGTGCAGCATTCCGTCCATCATCTTGTGTGTTTTGCATTTCGCCCTAAGTGGGAAGGGTATGCCCAGACGTGGGTCCCGTGCTCACTACGCCACTGGAGTCAAGCTATCCTGGCTGATGAAGGCTGATAGCCTGAAACCGGTCCTAGGATGCTTGATTCCGGTCCAGGGAAGACATGGCTTGGCAGTTCGGTCTGGACTGTTCCCATGAGGCACAGGGTCAAGACTGATTTGCATATGGCTATGTCTGAACTGGGGTGGCGTGGTGAAGCAAAATAACGATGGATTAAACCCAGATCTGTGACTGGGGGTGAATGTTTGCCAATGTGCAGCATTCCGTCCATCATCTTGTGTGTTTTGCATTTCGCCCTAAGTGGGAAGGGTATGCCCAGACGTGGGTCCCGTGCTCACTACGCCACTGGAGTCAAGCTATCCTGGCTGATGAAGGCTGATAGCCTGAAACCGGTCCTAGGATGCTTGATTCCGGTCCAGGGAAGACATGGCTTGGCAGTTCGGTCTGGACTGTTCCCATGAGGCACAGGGTCAAGACTGATTTGCATATGGCTATGTCTGAACTGGGGTGGCGTGGTGAAGCAAAATAACGATGGATTAAACCCAGATCTGTGACTGGGGGTGAATGTTTGCCAATGTGCAGCATTCCGTCCATCATCTTGTGTGTTTTGCATTTCGCCCTAAGTGGGAAGGGTATGCCCAGACGTGGGTCCCGTGCTCACTACGCCACTGGAGTCAAGCTATCCTGGCTGATGAAGGCTGATAGCCTGAAACCGGTCCTAGGATGCTTGATTCCGGTCCAGGGAAGACATGGCTTGGCAGTTCGGTCTGGACTGTTCCCATGAGGCACAGGGTCAAGACTGATTTGCATATGGCTATGTCTGAACTGGGGTGGCGTGGTGAAGCAAAATAACGATGGATTAAACCCAGATCTGTGACTGGGGGTGAATGTTTGCCAATGTGCAGCATTCCGTCCATCATCTTGTGTGTTTTGCATTTCGCCCTAAGTGGGAAGGGTATGCCCAGACGTGGGTCCCGTGCTCACTACGCCACTGGAGTCAAGCTATCCTGGCTGATGAAGGCTGATAGCCTGAAACCGGTCCTAGGATGCTTGATTCCGGTCCAGGGAAGACATGGCTTGGCAGTTCGGTCTGGACTGTTCCCATGAGGCACAGGGTCAAGACTGATTTGCATATGGCTATGTCTGAACTGGGGTGGCGTGGTGAAGCAAAATAACGATGGATTAAACCCAGATCTGTGACTGGGGGTGAATGTTTGCCAATGTGCAGCATTCCGTCCATCATCTTGTGTGTTTTGCATTTCGCCCTAAGTGGGAAGGGTATGCCCAGACGTGGGTCCCGTGCTCACTACGCCACTGGAGTCAAGCTATCCTGGCTGATGAAGGCTGATAGCCTGAAACCGGTCCTAGGATGCTTGATTCCGGTCCAGGGAAGACATGGCTTGGCAGTTCGGTCTGGACTGTTCCCATGAGGCACAGGGTCAAGACTGATTTGCATATGGCTATGTCTGAATTGGGGTGGCGTGGTGAAGCAAAATAACGATGGATTAAACCCAGATCTGTGACTGGGGGTGAATGTTTGCCAATGTGCAGCATTCCGTCCATCATCTTGTGTGTTTGCATTTCGCCCTAAGTGGGAAGGGTATGCCCAGACGTGGGTCCCGTGCTCACTACGCCACTGGAGTCAAGCTATCCTGGCTGATGAAGGCTGATAGCCTGAAACCGGTCCTAGGATGCTTGATTCCGGTCCAGGGAAGACATGGCTTGGCAGTTCGGTCTGGACTGTTCCCATGAGGCACAGGGTCAAGACTGATTTGCATATGGCTATGTCTGAACTGGGGTGGCGTGGTGAAGCAAAATAACGATGGATTAAACCCAGATCTGTGACTGGGGGTGAATGTTTGCCAATGTGCAGCATTCCGTCCATCATCTTGTGTGTTTTGCATTTCGCCCTAAGTGGGAAGGGTATGCCCAGACGTGGGTCCCGTGCTCACTACGCCACTGGAGTCAAGCTATCCTGGCTGATGAAGGCTGATAGCCTGAAACCGGTCCTAGGATGCTTGATTCCGGTCCAGGGAAGACATGGCTTGGCAGTTCGGTCTGGACTGTTCCCATGAGGCACAGGGTCAAGACTGATTTGCATATGGCTATGTCTGAACTGGGGTGGCGTGGTGAAGCAAAATAACGATGGATTAAACCCAGATCTGTGACTGGGGGTGAATGTTTGCCAATGTGCAGCATTCCGTCCATCATCTTGTGCGTTTGCATTTCGCCCTAAGTGGGAAGGGTATGCCCAGACGTGGATCCCGTGCTCACTACGCCACTGGAGTCAAGCTATCCTGGCTGATGAAGGCTGATAGCCTGAAACCGGTCCTAGGATGCTTGATTCCGGTCCAGGGAAGACATGGCTTGGCAGTTCGGTCTGGACTGTTCCCATGAGGCACAGGGTCAAGACTGATTTGCATATGGGTATGTCTGAACTGGGGTGGCGTGGTGAAGCAAAATAACGATGGATTAAACCCAGATCTGTGACTGGGGGTGAATGTTTGCCAATGTGCAGCATTCCGTCCATCATCTTGTGTGTTTTGCATTTCGCCCTAAGTGGGAAGGGTATGCCCAGACGTGGGTCCCGTGCTCACTACGCCACTGGAGTCAAGCTATCCTGGCTGATGAAGGCTGATAGCCTGAAACCGGTCCTAGGATGCTTGATTCCGGTCCAGGGAAGACATGGCTTGGCAGTTCGGTCTGGACTGTTCCCATGAGGCACAGGGTCAAGACTGATTTGCATATGGCTATGTCTGAACTGGGGTGGCGTGGTGAAGCAAAATAACGATGGATTAAACCCAGATCTGTGACTGGGGGTGAATGTTTGCCAATGTGCAGCATTCCGTCCATCATCTTGTGTGTTTTGCATTTCGCCCTAAGTGGGAAGGGTATGCCCAGACGTGGGTCCCGTGCTCACTACGCCACTGGAGTCAAGCTATCCTGGCTGATGAAGGCTGATAGCCTGAAACCGGTCCTAGGATGCTTGATTCCGGTCCAGGGAAGACATGGCTTGGCAGTTCGGTCTGGACTGTTCCCATGAGGCACAGGGTCAAGACTGATTTGCATATGGCTATGTCTGAACTGGGGTAGCGTGGTGAAGCAAAATAACGATGGATTAAACCCAGATCTGTGACTGGGGGTGAATGTTTGCCAATGTGCAGCATTCCGTCCATCATCTTGTGTGTTTTGTGTGACTGTCTGCCTGGCACAGATCTCCCGACCCCTGTCCATCTGACAGTGCGCGAAGATCCCCCAGGCCCTTCTGGCTGGCCCCTGACCCACTGGTTCTCCCACTGGGGAACGCATCCCCCTCTCACCCCTCCATCCGGACTTCTGCACCCTCCACTTAGGAGCGGCACCGCCAGACATCAGAACCATTGGAGCTCTGTTTACAGACACTCCACATTCTCCTGCCACTAGGAGATCCCCCTCAACCGACGGCCTACCAGTACAGCCTAGGCTCCCTACCTGGTGTTCCCTCCTAGAGCCACCCAGGCTCTGGGACCGGGTTTTGGGCACCTTGGGCCGCAGCCCATTCCCACTCCTTCTCCGCGGCGACAGGACGTGAGTCCCTACACCCTTCCCACGACACCGGGACCTATCTGGGCTACCACAAACCTTTCCCACCACCCTCGGTTGGGAAATACCTAAGCCGCGTCCTTCTGGGTCACCCCCAGATGCTTCCCCAGACCCTCTGGAATCCACCAAAAGGTCTGCCTCCAGTGCAAGCTCCCTGGGGTCAGAGAACTCACAATCCACTGGGTGTTGGCATAGCTCTAGAAAACAGGGACTTACAATAGGCTCTCCAACAATTGAATTACACAGCCCCACACATGTGTTAACCAAACTACCCTTCACTCATCCATCCAGTGCCTCAGACAAGTACCCCACATCATTCTCACAAGACTGGTGAGACAGTGTCTGACTGTTGCTGTCTCTTAACCCATACTCTTCTGGCTGGTCTCAATACTCACTTACTAGGGCTTCTATCATGGGGGAACCCCTCTCCCTGCACCTCTCATCTAGAGTCAGTAGAGTGTCCCTCCCACTACCAGGAAAATGATCCCTTGTGCCAGTTCCCCAATCCACCTCAGGGACACTGCGCACCACTGGAGTACCCTCACAATCCTTAACCCCCTGGTGTATGTCAACCCCCTCCTTGAAGCAGGGCCCCAAAACAGTGTGTGTGTGTGTACCTCATCCTCAGTACTGGACCTAACACTTTTGCTGCCACCATCTGGGCTGGGCCTAGCCCTACTGGCTTCCCAGTCCAGCTCTCTCATTTTAAACTCATGGTCTAACATCATCCTTTTCTCTTCCATGGCTAACTTAAGCTTCTCCAGTTCTCTCCTTGCTTCACGCCTGTCCTCCAGCTCCTCTGGGGACAAGGCACTGCTGCTGCCTGGATTAGAGGGTGCCCCCCCTCCCAAAAGCACATCCACCCTTGGAATAGGCTCCTCCACCTCCAGGCTAAGATCCCCAGACTGCTCACTAGCATGTCTGGCCGCTACCCAGGCCCTCAGCGCCTTTTGTAGCTCCTCTTTTCTGGTGAGGCCTCTGATTTGGATTTTGAGGTTTTTGCAGATCGCCTTCAACTCCTTAACATTGTAGGTTTCTAACCTCTCCTCCTCAAAGGCCACTTCCAAGGATGCAACAGATGATGCAATTGATTCAGGCAAGTTGTACTAGAAAGTTCAAAACCAATGGAAAGGCAAAAATAGACCAAAAGAAAATAGTATGTGGTACGTAATGGTCTGCGATATGGTAGTAGTGCACACCAATCACTGTAAGTCAAGTGCAAACGCAAGTCCTATCCTCACCGCTGACAACCAATGTTAGAAATGGGATTTTTGGCAGGCTAGGGGATGGGCCAAAGCCCGGCAGAAACCACCACTCTAGTCAGGATATGGGAGTTACACTCCTAAAATAACCCCTGCTCACCCCCTTGGTAGCTTGGCACGAGCAGTCAGGCTTATCTTAGAGGCAGTGTGTAAAGCATTTGCACATAACCAACAGTAATACAGTGTACGCACTACAAAAGGACACCACACCAGTTTAGAAAAATATCCAATATTTTTATATACTTAAGACAAGACCAAAAACGATAAAAATCCACCATACAGTACTTAAAAATCTTCAGTTATCAAAATATGCTTTAAAAACAGTTCCTTGATGTCGATAGCTCCGTCCGGGGCTATCACGGCGTCATGAGCAAACAAATCCAAACAGTTCTGGCTGACCACGGCATCGCGGGCCAGCTACGGTGTCGGGAAGACCCGCAAACAGTACCTTTTAGAAATGCAGGGTGTCAGCGACCTCTCGTTGCGCTTCCGAAAGCACGGCGTCCGCAGGCGTCGGTTCCGGAGGTCGGTGCAGGAGTCGTCGGGGCCCTCGAAGTCACACGCGTTGCAGATCGATCTCCTCTCTGTTGAAGTCAGGAGCGCTGGCGTCGGCAGGCGCCGGGTGCTGTGGTGCGAAGTGCAGCGGTGCGGCGTGCGGTGCCCTCAGGTCGCGGTGTGAGCAGCGGCTCGGTGGCAGCGTCGGATGGCGTCATCGGTGAGACCAGGGTCGCGGTGCGAGATGAAGGCGGTGCTCGTCACGGTGCTGGCAGGTCACGGTGCAAGCAGCGTCGTCGTCGTTGCTGAAGCGCTTTCGTCGGCTGACGAACTGGAGTCGATGGTGCCGGCATCGGTAGGCCAAGGCTGCGGTGCGGGATGAGGGCGGTGCGTCGTGTAACTTTACGAGCGGTGCCCTCGAACCACGGTGCAAGCAGCGGTGTCAATTTCGGCGTGGGGCGGCATCGTCGGGGATACCAAGGCGTCGTCGTGAAGCGAGGCGGTGCGGAGTGCGGTGCCCACAGGTCGCGGTGCAAGCAGTGGCTCGGTGGCGGCATCAGCAGGCGTCGTCGGTGAGACCAGGGTCACGGAGCGGCGTTGCAGCGGTGCCCTCTGCGGTGCCAAGGCATCGTCGTGCAGCGAGGCGGTGCAGAGTGCGGTGTGCCCACAGGTCGCGGTGCGAGCAGCGGCTCGGTGGCGGCGTCAGCAGGCGTCGTCGGTGAGACCAGGGTCGCGGTGCGGCATTGCGGCGGTGCCCTCTGCGGTGCCTTCAGGACACGGAGTCGGCAGCGGCGTCGTAGACGTCGTCGAGTTGCTTTTCTTCTGTTGCAGCACAAAACACACAGTCCCCAGTGCTGAGGGCAGAAGAACCTGAAGTCTTTGCTGTTCCTGAGACTTCTTGAACAGGGGGCAAGCTCTACCTCAAGCCCCTGGAGAAACTCACAAAAGTAGATTGCAGAAAGTCCAGTCCAGGCCTTTCACTGCCCAAGACAGAAGCAGCCACTGCAGGCCAACACAGCAAAGCACACACCAAAGTGGTAGTTCCTCCTCACAGCTTCTCCGGCTCTTCTTCTTGGCAGTCTTCTTGATCCAAAAGAGTTCTAAAGTTCAGGGGTCTGGGCCCCAATATTTATATCCCAAAATCCTTTGATCCTTTAGGCAGAGAGTGTCTGTGCCCAGCCAGAACCAGTTCTGCCCTCTCTGGTGTGACTTCCTGGCAGGAGGTGGAGACGGCATTGTCAGAGGCAGACCAGGCCCTTTGAGGTGCAAGGAAATCTCCTCCCCCTTCCCCAGTTGCAGCCCAGGTCTATTCAGCCCTTTCCTGACCCACCTAGACTATCTGTAGCCACTCCTGCTCCCCAGCCTTCTGTCATCCAAAACCCAGACAGGCAATCCACATTCCAACAGAGGCCCACAGGATGACTGAGCAAGAAAATACCTACTTTCTAAAAGTGGTATTTTCAAACACAGAATGTAAAACTCACCTTCACTAAAAGATGCATCTTTAGATTCTGAGTTCAGGCATACTAAACTTTATTTTCCTACCTAGTTCCCAGGGCCAGTTATGTTTATAAGATGTTATAAACAAACTTCCCATTCTGTCCTATGGGGAACAGGTAGCTTTGCAATAGTGAAAAACGAAATTGGCAGTAATTCACTATCAGGACATGCCACACACACCAGGGCATGTCATACCTTTCACATACACTGCACCCTGCCCACAGGGGTACCTTGGGCCTACCTTAGGGGTGGCTGACATGTAAGAAAAGGGAAGGTTAGAGACTGGCAAGTGTGTGCACTGGCCAAGTCGACATGGCAGTTACAAACTGCGCTCAGACTCTGCGATGGCAGGTCTGAGTTACCTTTTCAGGGCTACTCACGTGGTTGGCACAATCAGTGCTGCAGGCCCACTAGTAGCATTTGATTTACAGGCCCTGGCACACTCAGTGCACTTTACTAGGGACTAACAAGTATATCAAATCATGGAAACACTAATCCATAACACAATTTACACAGAGAGCATATGCACTTTAGCACTGATTAGCAGTGGTAAAGTGCCCAGAGTCCTAAAACCAACACAAATAGGTCAGGAAAAAGTAGGAGGAAGAAGCAAAAAGTTTGGGGATAACCCTGCAAAAAGGGCCATTTCCAACAGTTCAAATTGTGTGATCACAGCCAATCATTTTATTTCACAGAGCATCCTTTTTCTTTATTATCACATAGGAGAGAAACTTTAAATACCTGAGTTCAGGATGTGCGCTGTACAGCACCTTTTATGTTTGATTTAATAGACTATAATGTTGCTTCATCTATAATAAGAATCTAGACCATGTTTAAGGTTTACATGACTAGGGACCTACCTCTTAGTTCACTAATATTGTAGCTGGGGGCAGGCTATTAATGTTTCTAAGTTCATGTTTACCAATTCTCACTTTTAATAAATGTCAGTCTATGGAGTAATATAATCATATGTACTGAGGTGAAACACTTCCGCATGTTCATGGAATACACTTTTTTGAATTTTGAAGAGAATGTATCACATTTTTACATTATGTTTGTTGTACGATATACATATCAAATGTTTTCATACCTTGACTCGTGAATGGACCCTTGGCTTGGCTGTGGCTTGACTTACCCTATTAATTTGCTGGTGTGCTAACCTCTGTTTGTAATGTGGGCTTAAGACATAGGGCTATCAGTCACCTGATAACATTATTTGCAAGAGGGGAGGACTGGAAACATGGAGCCCTGCCTACATGCACTGATTTGAGAACTCTATTATCCTGGCCTTTTGTAGCAGAGATGAAGAAGATTGCAAGCTCTGGAAATAATTTAATGTAAGCAAGGGAGTAGCCAGAAAGTTAAAATCACCCCCACTTTGAACTAAAGCACTTATTCCACCAAGCAAGCGAAGCGAGTGAGCCGAGGCCTCCATTGAACAGCTTTCTTGTCTCTTCCATCTATGCATCTATCCATTCATTCTTTCACCATTTTATCCACCTACAGATATTCACCATTTCACCTTTACATTCTGTCATCCATTCATTCGTTCACCCATCATTCAATCTTTCCCCATTCCATCCATTCATTCATCTATCCATCCAACCAAACTGCCATCCATCCATCCACTCTGCCATCCATTCACCTATCCATTCATCCATGCATTCTGCCATCTATCCACTCTGCCATCCATCCATCCATTCATGCACTCTGCCATCCATCTATGCACTGACATTCATCCATTACTCCATCAATTCTGCCATCCATACATCCACTCTGCAATCCATTCCATACTCTGCTGTCCATCGATCCATCCACTCTGCCATCCATCCATACACTCTGTTAGCCATCCATTCACTCTGAAATCCATCCATGTAGACACTCTGCCATCCACCCCTACACCCTGCCATCAATCCATGCATGCATGCATCCATCCACTCTGCCATTAATTCATTCATCCACTCTGCCATCCATCCACTGCCATTTATCCATCAATTCTGCCATTCATCCACTTCACCATCCATCAATCCACTCTGTCATCCATCCATCCATCAATCTATCTACTCTGCCATCTATCCATACACTCTGGGATCAATATATCTATCCATCCAATCAGCCATCAATCCATTCTGCCATCTTTCCATCCACTCTGCCACTTATCCATCCATCCATCCATCCATCTATTCACTCTACCATCATCCAATCTGCCATCCATTCACTTCTCTTTTCACCCACCCACTCATTCATCCATCCCTTTACTCTGCCATACTTTCACCTGTCATCCACTTATCCATCCAATCCTTTACTCTACCATCCATTCACCTGTCCATCTTTCACTCATCCTTTCGCCCGCTCATTCATCCACATACTCATTCATCCACCCATTCATTCATCCATACTTCCTTCTTTTCTCCCTTCCTTCAAATATTCCGTCTTTCTTTCCCTGTTCTAATTACCCAGCTGTTGTCTTTCCTTGCTTCTGCTTGCTCTTCTATTGACACTGCATTCCAGCGTTCATGATGAGCTTTTGTCTCCTGCGTGGCAGCCTGAAGAGGCCTATCAATAATTCCACCCCGCTGTAGCTGCTAATGCAGGATGTTAATGACGCCCCTGAATGTAAGTGATACCAGGGCAAGACCACCAGGCTATTGTGGTGAATGCCACTGTAATCATGCATTCCCAAGGAGAATTACCAGGCCCTGGTGAGAGGGACAGGGTTGAAATGCATTCTTGGCTTGGTATTGGGTCTGGGGGCCCTGATTTAGGTCTGCTGTGTCTGTGTCAGTTTTTCTCATCTTGTTCATTTTCTGGAGCTGAAACATAAAGATATATAGTGATTGGTTTACCAAGAAAATCATAAATCTGCACCCATAAAAGCACTCCTTGAATGGGTGCAAATGCACTATGTTTTGGAATTCATAAACATTGGCAGTAGTAGGCTTGACAAGCTACACCAGTCTCAAGTTTCCAGGCATACTACTGGCAATCAAACACCCAAAAGGTGATGGGATGAATGCATGCAGATAGTTGAACCTGTGGCAATCACTCAAGGTAGCATTCTGAACCCATCGTTTATTCACCCACTGTGTCACTCTAGACAGAGGCCCACCTAATGCAAATCAGTACTGACCCTGTTCCTCATAGAAACAGCCCACCCCGAACCTTGGTCATCTCACCCATCCACCCTACCGTCCACTGCTTGTTTTTAGTTGGGATATTTGAGATTCACACCCCCTGAATCTCACTGGCTCAGTAATGCCCCTGCGCATCTTCGTACTCTCTGTCCATCACATGCAAGGATAGTTGTTGCTTTGGAACACATTCAAGAATGAATGAATTAACAAATGGAAACTTATAAAGCGCAAAACAGTCACACATAGCCATCATGAGGCAAAATAAAGAACTAGATTTGAGGCAGCATGATAGAGAGTACCTAGAAAGTAGTTTCTAGAGAAAAATTATGCTACTGTTATCGACAGTTTGTGGCAGCCAAAAAGCTTTTAAATGTATATGGTTCACAATCGACAGCCACTGGAGGCTTTGACGGGCCTCAGAGACCCAATAGTATTTCTCTAAATTATGCACCAACCTGCATGCTAAATTTTGGACCCATTGCAGCCTATATGAGGGAAAACCTGGAAAGCCTAGATAGGAGACGTTGATATAATCAAGTCTGGAATTAACAGAGGCGTTGACCAGAAAGGATTTCAGGAGAAAAGGAACAAATTCAAGGATTTTCTTAATTATCCATAACTGATAGGAACAAGGTGAAGTCACTGAGATGATCTGTGGACCGAAGGTCTCATCCTTATCTAACCAAAAACCTAAACTTTTTACCCTCTGGGTTGGTTTAAACGGAGGACTCTGTGATAAAGGCCACATAGTGATGTCCAGAGAGACTTGTGTCCTAACACAACAACTCTCTTGTTCGGCTATTTAAGGGATAACTTTATTTTTCTCATTACACACTAGTGGATATGTGTTTTGTTTTGTTGCTGGGCTGCCCATTGTGTATTACTGATTCCATTGTATTCGGCACACATTTTGTATTTAGGTCACAGCTATATTCTGACACTATTTCAAACTAATTTCAGTGAGAAAATGGCTGCCAATGAGGCTATCTTTAAGAAAAGCCATCATGATGCCTTTGTAAAGGAAGCATTACCCCTTCCCATTCAGGCTGTTGTGCAGGAGATTGGCAATAATAACCTGGAAGCTATTACTACGTAAACGATAAGTCCTTTCGCAGCTCAGGCTGCTTCCATTATCAGCTGCCCTGCCTATTAGGAGCCTATACCAGGTTGTTATCGGAAAATCAGAGATGAGATAGTACTCGCCTATGAGTCATCAATAATACCTGGACTTACCAATGAAGAAACTTTGGGGCATATGTACGAGGAAGAGGCAGAGTGAGGCGTTAGCCGTCATGGCTTAACGCCTCACTCCGCCACTTCAGAAACAGAAGGCTGCGCCATATTTCCAAGGATATGGTGCAGCCTTGTGTTTCCCCCTGCGCTGGTGCTACACTTAGCAGTGTAGTGCCAACGCAGGCACCCTTGCACCATAGTGCAAGGGTGTCTCCGTGCAGGGGAGGATTGTTTATGTGTAGGAAGGTGTCCCTTCCTGCACATAAACAATCCCAAAATGCCATTTTGTCACTTTTATGTGTGCTGCTTCATGGAGCACACATGAAAGTCACAGTTAACAGATTGTTTATGTACAGGAAGGGGGACCTTCCTATACATAAACAATCCATGGCAATTTGCTCTTCCCATGTGTGCTGCAAAAGGCAGCACACATGGAAAAAGCAAAAACGAGGAGAAATAATGCATTTCTCCTCATTTCGCCAAGTTATGACCAGGTTTTCCCTGGTCTTAATTTTGGTGCTTCCTCCTATGTACGCTACCCCCTATGTACATAGGGGGCAGCGTCAAAATCAATGGATGTTGCGGTGGAACGCCCACTGCCCACCCCTTTCACGTTAACCATAGCGTGAAAGGGGGCCTTGTTTACAAGGCAGCGTTAAGCCACGTTAAGATAAATAAGGCAATGCCCCTATCGCCACCACAACGTCGGAAAAAGTGATGTTGTGGTGGCGATAGAGGCTTGTACATATGCCCCTTTGTGAGTATAAAAGCTAGCATTTCTTGATGAATGTAGCACTTTGCTTAAAATTAGTTTGTTTAGAACTAATAGACCATACTACCTATAGTACAGTTAACTACATGCATTTAAATATTTAAAATATATAATTTTTTTCTTTTACAAGCATGTTTCAAGAATAGACCTAAAGCCAATATAGCATTCAACCTGTCCATATTATACAAATATTGCATCGCCATAGCAGTCCTAACCATAGCTTGATCTGATGAACTGCTTTCTGTCCTCAATAAATACAGTACATAGTAAAACAAATTAGCTAATTAATCAGGTACTTTCTTCATACAGTCACATTTAACAAACCTATTCACATCTTGCAGGCGGTTGACCTGGTCAGAGGAGGGGCAATCTCCTTCTCATATCAGGACACAGAGTGGCTCCTAGGTACTATTATATGTATTATTTGATTATTTTGATTATTTCTTTGAGAACATATAATAGTTGTCTGCTTCTCAAACGATAGTTCAATCCGTTTAAATATCTGATGTTTTTTAACTACTTCTATTGACCCATCTTGTTGAATTTTATTTAAGATATTTTACAAAGTCAAACTCTGCAAAAAAGGAACACAACTATTGTTTATGTATTATGTTATATTGGTTTTCTCCCGAGAAAATTGGTTTGTGGCATAATCTCTCAGAAGAGTAAAGCAACCTTGTGATTCCACAGAAAAAAAGCATCCCAGATTATCAAACATTTGCATGATTCACACAATTACTCCTTCTCAATTTTGATGTACGGGTTTAAATGACTATTTCATCAGCAAGATTACTTTCATTATTGCAACCACTGCAGAATATATGCATAATGCACACACCCTCTTCCCCTGCTCTCTATTTCTGAAGATGGTTTTTGAATTTTTTTTCAATCTGAGCCTCCAATCTCCCGACCATCCATGCCCAGATAACATTTTAAAGCAAATGCATAGAGCCTACATAGAGCCTACTTAGGCTTCCTGAGAATAGTGCTTAACTCTTTACTTGAGCAGAGCATTGTCCCTGAGCTGCTCAAAGCTTATACAGTCTCTACCACTTTGAAGAAACCGGGGGATGACACTTCGAAGCTGAAAAGCTTTCATCCTGTATCCCTCCTCCCGGCTGCAGCTAAACTTCTAGAAAGTCACTTGGCTAGCCAATTTACGGACTACATAGAACAGCAAATGTTCATACTCTTCTCAAGCAGGTTCACACTTGGTCCTCAGCATGGAATGAGTATTGCTAGCTGTACCTGATGATTTTAGAATGTCGGCAGATGGAAGCGAGGCCAGTGATCTGATCCTACTTGGTCTGGCCATGCCGGATAGCAGAAAGCTAGCTGGTATCATGGAAGGGGCAGTGGCATGGTTCCCTTAGTCTGTATAAACTTTATTCGGTTGTTTTTCTGAACCATCAAAGTATACAAAAATCCATCATTATCTCAATCTTAAAATAATTTACAGAAAGAATAAAATTCATGTAATTAACATCATAAATAAGCACGAGATTAAATGGTAAAGACAATAAAACAATCAAACTTCCAGTAAAAAATTCACACTATATAAAAAATATAAAAAATACAATCTAATAATCAGGACACAATTCATCAGTTTCTCTGGACATAACTTCCACAATCGCCTTTGGTTCCATTGTTATGGCAATCCAGTGCAGCCTAAATTACAAACTCCTGGCCCCTAATCCAGAGATAAAATAAAAAAATGGCTCACTGCAAAGACTATTGGGTCAGACGTATCTGTCTTCAAGATTCTATGAGCAACCCGATATTGTCTGGCTCCAAGATTTAAACAAATTGGTCGTATCCACCTCCTGCGGATCTGTTGATATTTACTACAGAAGAAAATAATGTGTTCTTCAGATTCTTGTACTCTACCACATGCAGGGCATAATTCTGATGTTAAGCCAACAGCCTGTTTATTAGGAATCTTTCAAAATAAACTACCAAGGCGAAACCTAACATATAAACTTTTAGCAAGTGGAGGAGAGATCAGATCCAAGTAGGGTTCAAACCTAGGGTAGGGCTTAGCGCTTAAAAACGGTGTTTTTAAATGACCATTGGTCGTTCTCATTACATAATGATCTGCCACAAATGCCCATTATTTCGCTTTTACTCTAGATAAGTCCTCTTTGCTTACCTCCTCCGGGTGGTCCCACAAATTCGGCATTTCCAGTGATCTACACCAATTTGCAATGTGTTTGAACCACATTCGTTTTTTGGCACCACTAATCATCAAGATCTCCCGTAGTGAGTTGCAGTAATCAGTTAGCTGGGGCGTTGTCCACACACGCAGCCAGTACATTAAAGGTTTAAGCGAGGCCGCATTCCCAATTCTTTTCATCCCTAGATCGAAAAATAATGGAGGCCACGGGATAGAGCAGGTACTGAAACAAGTGACCAGACAAAGATGTTTTCACATATCGTCAGTTTATGGGTGTTAATGTAACTCCATATCTCAGCTTCATACAATCCGCCACTTTGGGCCTTTGCACGATAGACCTCTAATGCTGGGGTCAGTGATCGAGTTTGTGACTGCCTTTGAAACCTCAATATTGACTTTGACCTATGGCATAGGGTAAGGTAACTTTTATCTAATTGATGCTCCCAGCCAAGGGAATCATTTAGTCTTATCCCCAGGTAGTCATAACTTTTCACCCTCTCAAGTGGTTCGGATGCAATCCTAACCACTCGTGTTTTTCCCTTTGCCTTCCCAAAAACCATAAATTTTGTTTTCGCAACATTGAGTTCCAGACCCCTTTCCCTGCAGAATTCCAAAAATATATCTACTACGTTTTGTAAGCCCATAGGTGTTGTGGAAATAAGTAGGGAGTCGTCTGCAAAGAGCAGGATCAGGACTTTCTTGCCATTCATGGTGGGAGAATCATTCCTGCAGTCCATAACCCTATTGGCCACTTCGTTAATGAACAGGGAAAACAAAGTGGGAGCGAGTACACAGCCCTGGGGCATCCCACGCTGTATTGGCATCCTATTTGTTAGTTTGCAGTTTTTTCCCCATCAAACCTGGGCATAATTGTCTAATGCAATCTTGCTACCAGGTTTACCAAATTAGTTAGGGCACCCAGATCTAGAAAATTCTCCAAAACAATGCACGGGGCACAAGATAAAACGCGGCCCTCAGGCAACAAATGCAACATATAGTTTTTGTTTCTTTAACAACACGTATTTCCATGTGAGTAAAGTAAATCTGAAGGCCTGGTCGCATGTGCTTATCTTGGATCAGAAACCCGCTTGATAGTGAGACAAGATCGCATTATCGTCTATCCAGGCTTGAAGTTTATCTAAGAATTGCCTCACAAAGATCTTTTGCAAATTGTCGATCAAACTGATCGGTCTGTAATTGGAGGGGATAGAGGCATCTCCCTTTTTGTATATTGTAATTATCTCGGCTCCTTTCCAAGTTGTTGGAATATCCCCTCCAGCCGATACACAATTTGACAAAATATTTATGTAAGGAGCCCATACCATAGGTTCAGATTTGTATAAATCGTCTGGTATGCAGTCAGGCCCAGGGGCTTTTTCTGCTTTAAGCTTATTAATTGCTGATACAGTGTCATCCAGCCTAAAGACCAGCACAGTGCTAATCATATTCGTAGGAGAGGGGGTGTCAGGAGTATTAAAGTTAGCACTTGGGTTCACTGCGCAGCTAAAATCCTCATCCCTGGCATATAGCATAGAGAAGTGACCAACCCATCCCTCCGGATGGATGTGATAGCTAAGGGTCGTAGTGCTTTCCAAGCTTCCTTGTGCAATGATATGTCAAAATAGATGATTGTCATTGCACCTAGCTGCTAGTAATAAATCTTGCCACTTTTAATCAGCAAAATTACGCCTGGCTTTAGCAAGCGCAGCCTTATATCTACAACGTGCCAAGGCTATCCCAGGTTGACTGCACTCAATAGCTGCTAACTTTAAGGCCGCTTTTTCTGATTTACACTCAGAGTTGTAGCATTTGTTGTTCACTCTGCCATTAGGCTTTTTGCCAGTCACATGTTTGGAAAAAACCACTTGCAAGGCCTCATAAAATTCCCTGTGGGTTGATAGTAATGGTATTGCCCCTAAAGAGTGGGCACTGTCCAGACCAGACAAGAAATACACAAATAGCTTGTAAACCTTAGTGTACAAGTCCCTATTAGCGAGAACTTTGGGCCAGGTGACTCCTCTGCGGTTATTAGCTATAAGAGGCTCTTGTTCCGTTAGGGTACGGCTAGGGGATTTCCTATCCAGAGTGGCACACTCCATATATTAGAGCAGGGGATTATGATCACTATCAAACCTCTAGATGATCATCATGTCCTTAACTAGTGACCAAGTACTGACGGCTTCTTAGATGTAATCAATTACACTAGAACTGGTGCTCTGTTTAAAAGTAGATTGCCTGTTTATATAAGATGCAGTCCTCCCGTTGCATGCCTCAGGCTCCTTCCTGTAACCAGTGATGCGATCTGGAGGGATACAGCTGTGGAGCTATGGTTACCAGTGGTCGGTGCCATATTTGGTATACCCCAAGCCTCATCCTCTTCCTCAAGTAGGGTATTTAATAAGAGGGCGGGTTCAATGGAGGCGTTAAAATCCCCGGCCACTAAAACTTTAGAGTTGGTTTGGTATACTCCAACTAAATCATCTAGCAGGGATAGAACCAAGGACTCATTGCAATGGGATTCTGACCTGGCATAAACGTTAAGCACAGTTAGGATTAAATCTGTAGGAAAGGTGAGCTGGATCCCCAATATATCAGGTGAGTTAATTGATAGCTGTTTATATTTCCACACTAAGGTGTTCCTCACAAGAATTACCTGACCCCGCTAGCTCTGCCTGATTTTATGGGCGCAATAGCTTCAACACTATAAGTTGTATAATCATTTATGTATACCCTGTCCACAAGCCATGTCTCCTGGAAGATACAGATATTGTTACTACATATGAAAGCATGCCAGCCTGGATCTAAAAGTTTTGAGTGAATCCCTGCCAGGTTCCATGAAATTAGGGACAATCCTTTATTTACCTCATTGTTTAGTGTAGTCAAACCTCTAGGGATTGATGAGCGCTAGAGTAGCAATTTCGAACTGCTGGTTCAGGTATTGCTATTATGGGTTAAGCCTTGGATGCCACAGAATCGCAGTTAGGCGATACAGCAGTGTTAGTTGTCATTTGCCTAATGGAAGAAAATGCCTCAATAATATGGTTGTTTCCCGAGGATCTATTAATGATACCACTGCTAATGGCCATAGAATTTAATGGTAAAGGCAAAGGAACACCCGTTTTTTCCCTTTGGCTGCATGCACTGTGGCTCAAATAAATGTAGTCCCTTGAACCACTAGTATAAGGCTGAATCAGGGTGGCTTTGTCCGGCCATACTAGACATATATTTCTGTGATTTACACATGATGAGGCAAGAATAGAAGGGGAGGGATTAGTGGGGTTCCTAAGTCAATCTACCTCTGGCATTGGTGACAGCGACCCTTTCCTGTACCTGGAGTCTACCAGTAAATCAGTTCCTGGTCTACAGTACTTGAACCGGATAAATTAGTTATTTAGAGGATTTGTCCTAATGTCTAGGGCCACCAAGTCATCCACCAGCCTCGCATCCTTTAAGGTTAGTTCAATCACGTCATGCATTACATTCTTTGGGGAGCTCCTACGGGCACTGAGAATATCTCCTCGAATAATCGAGCGGCAGCCCCTACCATACCTGAACCAGTGAATGGCTTTGTTTATGAGAGAGTCTTCGGAATCAGACTTTATATGAGGCTTCAGTACCTTTATCATTGTAACTTTGTTTTTGAACATGTTAGGCTCACTAACAAGGCAGGAAGCAGGCCTATGGCTCCACCCTCTGTCAATTGTGCCACACATGGAGTTGGTAATTTCTGAAGAATTCGATGGCTGTACCTGGCAAGGATTAATCAAATTATTATTACTCCATCGTGACTGAGGGTTGATTCTGGGATTATACTGGGAATTAGTCTGGTATCCTAAAGGCCCAGAGCCCCTGCATACTGTCCCTTGTAAGCAGGAAGCAGCAGGTAAGGGTATAGGCTGCTGCACTTTTAGATTGGCGGAAGTTAGCTGCTGGACGGTCTGGGCAATAGACATATCAGTATCTCTGACTCATTTGAGCTTGGTTATTGTAAAGACTAATTTGGAAATTACGTTTTTTAATTCTCCCACTTCAGCTTTTAGTTAATTAATTAGAGTGATACAATCCACGCTTAGATGAGTAATGGGCTCCAATGGGATAGCATCAAGGGCAGATTTAACAAGGAAAATGGGGATGGTGGATTCATCAGCTAGTTCAGATAACGGTAAAACCGATTACTACAATGTATAGTATCAGCTGGGGGAGATGAGCAAGATAGAACAGGTGCAGTCAGACTAAAAGGCCCGCTATGGGTAGCAGGTACAATCGCAGGTTGTTTCACCGTCCTTTCGAACATACTAGGAATTCGGGGTTGTGAGATAGAAGTGCCCGGAAGAGAAGGATCCAGAACAGGCGAGGCATCCCGCGTCACAGATGCGTCAAATTGTAGCAAATCTTCAGATTCAACTTAAAGATTTCCCATCCGATCAATTATTTAATTCCCACTGGCAGATTTAAGTATTCTTTTTGACTTTTTTGATCTTGAAATACCATTAAACCCCTAAGTTGCCTTCCTTTTTCCCTTAATTGGGAGTATTGTAAAAAGGACAGGTTTCTGATGTGCAACACTAATACCCAGATGTTCAAACCCTATTACTAGAAATTAAGGGGCTTCTCCGTTGTTACCAAAGGAAGTAAAAGCAATGGTGTCCCCGGTTGAGTCCCGATGTCCAGGTCAATCAATTTGAACTTTGAGGTATAACAATCAACAGCAGATAAAAACAAAGTTAAAGTCTTACTGTCATGCCTCTCAGGAAGCAGATGTTAGGGAAATGGCCCAGCACAGGTTCTTCTGGGCTCCAACGGGCGTGGACGGGCCCGCGCATGGGCAAAGCCCAGGCTGCGGGGGACGAGGCAGCGCAGTAAGCACAGGATGGCCACGCCTCTCCCCAAACAGCTGCGGCTAGTTGCGGGCCTTTGGTGCACCCTGGGACCGGGAGTCACACCAGGGTGAAGTCTGGAGACAGCAGCAGAAGCAGCCCCAGCGATGTTACCATCCCGCGCTGCAGGGGATGAGGCAGCGCTGTAAGTGCAGGATGGCCACGCCTCTCCCCAAACAGCTGCAGCTAGTTGAGGGCTTTTGGTGCACCCTGGGACCAGGAGTCCCTCCAGGGTGTAGTGTGCAGCATGGTTCACTTCTTTTTCTGGATGACCACAGCCAATCGTTTACATTCCACCCTATTTTTCTATAGAGATTTCATTGAAATCTGGGGTCCTTTAAGGTTTATCCTTGTCACCACATCTTTTTAGTTTATATTACATCTTAAGCCAATCTCACAATTCCAGAGGGGTCAATGTGTACAGTGATGCGAACGGCACTGAGCTGCTCGTCAGATTGCGTGGACCTTGGGTGTCAGGTTTACCCTTCAACATTGTATGATATGCATTTGTGAATAGTTGAAAAGTTTTGGTTCAAATCGAATGTTGACAAAACCGAAGTAGTGGCTGTCACTGGGAGAGTTGATCTGGGGCAGGAACGCCACGCTACTGTGGTGAATGCCACTGTAATCAAGCATTCCCAAGGAGAACTACCAGGCCTGGTGAGAGGGGCAGGGGTGAAATGCATTCTTGGCTTGGTAGGTGGGTCTGGGGGCCCTGATTTAGGTATGCTGTGTCTGTGTCAGTTTTTCTCATCATTCTCATTTTACTAAGAGCTTTTAACTTTAAATTTTCTGGAGCTGAAATTTGGTTTGCTGAGAAAATCATAAATCTGCAAACATAGAAGTACTCCTTGAATGGGTGCAATGTACTACATTTTGGAATTCATAAACATTGGCAGTAGTAGGCTTGACAAGATACACCTGTCTTAAGTTTCCAGGCATACTACTGGCAATCAAACACCCAAAAGGTGATGGGGTGAAGGCATGCAGATATTCTAACCAGTCTAACCAGTGGCAATCACTCAAGGTAGTATTATGAATCCATCGTTTATTCACCCACTGTGTCCCTCCAGACAGAGGCTCACTTAATGCAAATCAGTACTGACCCTGTTCCTCATTGAAACAGCCCTCCCCGAACATTGTTCATCTCACCCCTCCATCCTACAGCCCCCTGTTTTTTTCGTTGGGAAGTTTGAGATTCACACCCCTTGAATCTCACTGGCTAAGCTCTGCCCCTATGCATCTTCATCCTCTGTCCATCACATGCAAGAATAGTTGAACCAATTTTGTACTTTTTTGGTTTGCTGACTGTCCTGTCCATTGTTGCTTTGGCACACATTCAAGAATGAATGAATTAACAAATTAAAACTTATAAAGTGCAAAACAGTCACACATAGCCATCATGAGGCAAAATAAAGAACTGGATTTGAGGCAGCATGATAGAGAGTACATAGAAAGTAGTTTCTGGAGAAAGATTATGTTACTATTATCGACGGTTTGTGGCAGACATAAAGCTTTTAAATGTATATGGTTCACAATCGACAGCCACTGAAGGCATCAACGGGACTCAGAGACCCAATTGCATTTTTCTAAATTATGCACCAACCTAGATGCTATATTTTGGACCCATTGCAGTCTATATAAGGGAAAACCTGGAAAGCCTAGATAGGAGACATTCATATAATCAAGCCTGGAATTAACAGAGGCGTTGACCAGAAAGGATTTCAGGAGAAAAGGAACAAATTCAAGGATTTTACTAATTATCCATAACTGATAGGAACAAGGTGAAGTCACTGAGATGATCTGTGGACTGAAGGTCAGATCCTTATCTAACCAAAAACCTAAACTTTTCACCCTCTGGGATGGTTCACACGGAGGACTCTGTGATAAAGGCCACATAGTGATGTCCAGAGAGACTTGTGTTCTAACACAACAACTCTCTTTTTCAGCTATTAAAGGATATCCTTATTTTTCTCATTACACACTAGTGGATATGTGTTTTTTTTTTTGCTGGGCTGGCTATTATGTATTACTGATTCCATTGTATTCGGCACACATCTTGTATTTAGGTCACAGCTATAGTCTGACACTGTTTCAAACTAATTTCAGTGAGAAAATGGCTGCCAATGAGGCTATCTTTAAGAAAAGCCATCATGATGCCTTTGTAAAGGAAGCATTACCCCTTCCCATTCAGGCTGTTGTGCAGGAGATTGGCAATAATAACCTGGAAGTTATTACTACGTAAACGATAAGTCCTTTCGCAGCTCAGGCTGCTTCCATTATCAGCTGCCCTGCCTATTAGGGGCCTATACCAGGTTGTTATCGGAGAATCAGAGATGAGATAGTACTCGCCTATGAGTCATCAATAATACCAGGACTTACTTTCAGTGAACCGAGGAATATGTGCATTTTGTGCAAAGAAAAAACATAAAATACAAATGAAGAAACTTTGTGAGTATAAAAGCTAGCATTTCTTGGTGAATGTAGCACTTTGCTTAAAACTAGTTTGTTTGGAACTAATAGACCATATGACCTATAGTACAATTTACTACATGCATTTAAATATTTAAAATATATCATTTTTTTCTTTTACAAGCATGTTTCAAAAATAGACCTAAAGCCAATATAGCATTCAACCTGTGCATATTATACAAAGATTACATCGCCGAATGTATATCGACCCAAACAAACCCTTTTTAGCAACATCAGGAATAGATAATGAAAGACCTGGGGGGAAAAACATAACGTCCTAACATAGTTTATGCAGTTTGTATGCAGCTCTTTGATGACAGTTCGTAACAGTCACTGTTCTATATTAGGGTTGTATCCAGTGGCAGCTCCTCGAGGGAGTGCTGCGGGGCGGTGGGCGGGGCGGGGGAGGGGCAGGGTGGGGGGTAGTAAACTCCGGCATACGACCGAACGGAGTTAAGTAAATAAATAAATAAATAAAACGAATTACATTGCGCGCTGCAACGCCAAATCGGCGATGCAGCGCGCACAATGTAATTCCTTTTATTCATTTATTTATTTACTTAACTCCGATCGGCCGTATGCCGGAGTTTACTACCCCCCACCCTGCCCCTCCCCCGCCCCGCCCACCGCTCGCAGCACTCCCCCGAGGAGCCGCCACTGGCTGTATCTTATGAACTGTGCCAACAAAAGGATCTCAGTGACAAAAGCAGTATTCCACTCAGCTATCCACATAAAAATACAGATCTGTGACACATAAAAATACAGATCTGTGATCTTTGCAGCAGGCATATTAACCCTCTGTGCTATTTTATGGCAAGTGAAAACTGACACTAGAAAAAAAACGGATCTCCTTCTCTAGCAGGAACATAATCACAAGAGTTATCTTGACATTTTTAATGCTGCCCAAAGAATGGATTACATTATTGCTAAACACAACCCTCTCCCCCGCAAATCTCTGGAGGTTAGCGCCCCCTCTATAGGTCAGCGCCCAGTGCAGCTGTACCAATCGCACTGCCCTAAAGCTGGCCCTGAACAAACCTATTCACATCTTGCAGGCTGCTGACCTAGCCAGAGGAGGGGCAATCTCCTTCTCATATCAGGACACAGAGTGGCTCCTAGGTACTATTATATGCATTATTTCATTATTTTGATTATTTCTTTAAGAGCATATTATAGTTGTCTGCTTCAAACGATAGTTCAATCCATGTACATTTTTGATGTTTTTTACCTACTTCTATTGACCCATCTTGTTGAATCTTATTAAGATAATTTACAAAGTCAAACTCTGCAAAAAAGGAACACAACTGTTGTTCGTGTATTATGTTAAATTGGTTTTCTGTAGAGACCATCTGTTTGTGGCATAATCTCTCAGAAGTGTAAAGCAACCTTGTGATTCCACAGAAAAAAAGTATCCCAGATTATCAAACATTTACATGACAACATTCGCATGATTCCCACAATTACTCCTTCTCAATTTTTGTGTAAGGGTTTATATGACTGTTTCATCGACAAAATTACTTTCATTAAAATGAAATGAAAATAAAACTTTTTATTGCAACCACTGCAGAATATATGCATAATACACACACCCTCTTTCTCTGCTCTATATTTCTGAAGATGGTTTTTGAACATATTTTCAATCTAAGCCTCCAATCTCCCGACCATCCATGCCCAGATAACATCTTAAAGCAAATGCATAGAGCCTACATAGAGCCTACTTAGGCTTCCTGAAAATAGTGCTTAACTCTTTACTTGAGCAGAGCATTGTCCCTGAGCTGCTCAAAGCTTATACAGTCTCTACCACTTTGAAGAAACCGGGGGATGACACTTCGAAGCTGAAAAGCTTTCATCCTGTATTCCTTCTCCCGGCTGCAGCTAAACTTCTAGAAAGCCACTTGGCTAGCCAATTTACGGACTACATAGAACGGCAAATGTTTGAACTCTTCTCAAGCACGTTCACACTTGGTCCTCAGCATGGAATGAGTATTGCTAGCTGTACCTGATGATTTTAGAATGTCAGTAGATCGAAGCGAGGTCAGTGATCTGATCCTACTTGGCCTGTGCATGCCGGATAACAGAAAGCCAGCTGGTATCATGGAAGTGGCAGTGGCATGGTTTACTTCTTTTTCTGGAGGACCACAACCAATCGTTTACATTCCACCTTTTTTTTCTCTAGAGATTTCATTGAAATCTGGGGTCCTTTAAGGTTTATCCTTGTCACCACATCTTTTTAGTTTATGTTACATCTTTAACCAATCTCACAATTTCCAGAGGGGTCAATGTGTACAGGTATGCGAGCGGCGCTGTGCTGGTCGTCAGATTGAGTGGACCGTGGGTGCCAGGTTTACCCTTTCACCATTGTATGAAATGGATTTGTGAATAGTTGAATAGTTTGGGCTCAAATCGAATGCTGACAAAACTGAATTAGTGGCTGTCACTGGGAGAGTTGATCTAGGGCTTGACTCCTACTGGGCAACCTAACTGGATCCACTCCCGACCCCAGAAATCATTGGAAAAAAGCCTGGGCATCAGAACTGATGCTTAACTCTCTCTGAAAAAAAGCAGGTTTCTGCCGTTTTGGTGAGCTCTTTCTACCATTTACATTCTCAGAAAAACCCTCCCCATGCTGAATGGGGTTTAGAAAAGTTGGGAATTTATAGCAATCACTATCTCCTGACTAGATTATGCCATATCTCTTTGGCTCCCCATTAATAAACATATTAAAAGTGAATCTATATGCTTCAGTCACAGGCCCAGTATGGTCATTTTCCGAGGTTTATATAGGAACGTCTCACTTCCTACTGGTAGGTTCTAACACAGGCCCAGCATGCTGATCAGGAACCAAGGGAAATATACTAAAGGCCGGTGATCCACTCCCGTATCCTGATCAGTGGATTACTTTCCTTAAAAATTCAAGCCTTGAAATCCTCCAAGGCTCGCTTCATAACCATGCACCCCCTATTTGACTTGGACCATCAAGGAAGAGTATCAAGTCTTGGCTGCTTGCCCTGGCATTGATTTTTTTTTTTGCAGTGAGAATCTACATTAACACCAGATTTGATCCCTTACCCCCTTGTGCCAACAACTGGAATAACCCATACACTACTCAACTATCAAGCTCTGCTTACCCAGTACAACTGACTCATCAGTCTGTTTCGGGCTCCTTACCAATATCCCTATATCACTAGCTTAATAACCATGGGCAATCTGACCCCAACCAGAGTGCTCTTCACTGTTCCCCTGACCTGAAGATGACAGATGACTTACTGTAGAGGTCAAAACGCGATCAACTTTAGGCAACACATAGACTCACTGACTCTCAATGCAAAATAATTCTTTGGAGTCAAAAGTAATTTGTCTTTTTATGCACACACGTCACCTCTTCACATTTGTGGCACTGTATGATCACCGTTCATAGCATTGTTTACCTTTCAAAACCTTGCACACATGAAAAAAAATGTAGTTCATAAATTAAATATTTAGTGGGCTGTGTATAATATTTTTATGATTGATTTCTGCTCCTGGATATTATTGAATGTCACCTTGAAATGAGTCCACAGGGAACCATTGTTCTAATCACACTATTAGTTCATACTGGACTACAACGTCTTCCAAGTTTATCTTCAGATAACGTGTTTCGAATTCCTAGATTCTCCAGTTGCAGGTATGGAGCCCATAGCTTCTCCGTTCTGGTCTCCAGCATGTGGCACTTCATGCCAGGACCATTGAAATCTATAGAGTACCATTCCAAATGTGATGCAACCTAAAGACATGATTATTTACATTGCTTTCATAATCCTCTGGCAGCTCCTACTGTATTCTTGAGATGGTTCTTACCTGATGTTGATAGTCTTTAGTGGTGAGAAATCAGTGGTGATTAAGCACTCTACATCTTTAAGCTAAAGATAACATAGCATGAAGACGGTGACTCTGTTTTTACAAGTCCTGTAACACAATTAACACGAGCGACATCCTTAGAATTGGAAAGCCCACAAAGGCAATTCTAGTTGCAAGTCTTCAATACCTACTTACTGCCTGTGGCATTAGATAGCATTATGAAACACTTCATATAAATGAACTCTGTTTCATGTGTGGGCCACCTGCTCCTCAAACTGTCACAGGTTAGTTTTTTTGAGCATACATCTTCAACATAGGTAAAATAGAGAGACCACAATATGTATAGTTAAAATGTAAGAAATCATTAAATGTAGTGAAAGCATTAATGAAAGCATAGTCGGATGTTCCTTCTACCTGCTCATCGACCTTTATTGCTTAACACTGGTATTGCTGGACTTGAGCCAGGTTGTTATCTCCTACCTGCTAGGCATATTGTAACCGTTTGCTGCCATATTGCATAAATTGAGTCATAGAAATATTCACTGTCAATGGGCTGAAATGACTATAGCTTTTTAGCACATTTTAGTGCCTTTAGAGACCCTTAGGAATCTCGTCAATTATGACCAAATCATCCACATATAATAATGCACCTATTGGCAATCGATTTACCTTTTGAGGAAAATCCCTTACCAATCAAGGTTTTAGATGATGAACAGACAAATAACATTGGAATTATGTTATAACATTGTCGAAGGTTGTTCAATGTAGGTAGCTTATCTGTCATTTCCCCCATGAATTCCTAAGTGTACTTTGGTCCACGTATTAGTATGTAGAGTAATAATAATAGTGAAAAGACCTCCCATTATACACAATGTGGCTAACATTTTCCATAATAAATGGCAATCTACAGAATTAAATGCAGCTAGAGAGTCTATGTAGCACACATACAAATTGGCTATGTTACTACATTTTCTAAAGACATAATTCAAAGAAAATATACAACTCTGTCTAATAAATCCTGTTTTAAAACCAAACTGTACAATATTAATCAAGTTCTCAGATTGAACCCAGTTTCCCCTTTCTTCAACTACTAGCTTTCAAAATATTTTTGCTGAGGTATCTAATGATATGCCATAAGATCAAATCTATTTCCCTTTATAAAAATAGATTTTAGGATCAATAGTTTACCTCTTGATGGTATTTTGTTAGTTTTACAGGTATGGTAAAAAGGCCTTAGTACAGCATTACAGAGATCACAGGTTCTCATTTAATTACTAAGTTTGGCAGGCCATCAGGCCCTGGGGCTCTGTGGGTACTCATATTGTGTGATAGAGCGCCATGTTCTTGTGAAATTTGTAGGGGTGCATCATATTCACTGATAGCTCGCACCCGCATATATCTAGCTATATATCAATGAATGGCTAGTAACATGTAGTTATAACCCGCAGTTATTAGAGTGAATAAGAAACGTAATTGTGCTATATTAATCATGCAATTGTAATGCTTAACTGAATCATGTGTAAACCAATGCATAAGATGAATCAGCCCATGTGTAATCGAGCTGCAGTAGTTTAAACGTGTACCATATAAGTTGTACGTGTAGTTCATTTTTCGCATATGAAATGTAATGAATCAAAGGCTTATAGAAGTGATTATGATTTGTGTGTTTAACGAATGTAAAGGCCTGACTGCATATACGCCAAAGAAAGGCCTGGTCGGTCTTATGTTAGCTTATTTTACAGGCAGAGAAGGTTCTCTTGGAAAGGCTCTCTGGGCACCGACAGTAGATTTAATTAGCACAGTAGAGGGTTTCTGTTGAACGTATCTTCTGTTGCAGGTGCAAGGACACATGCCTCGTTAGTTAAAGATTGGGTCTTTGTTTCATAAGTTAGAGCGATGAGAGGCATGGAAATGGGAGTGCAATGGAATTTAGGGATGATACTTTAAGCGGAGAAGGTGCCTGGGACTCAAGGTCATCGCAACCGTCCAAGATGAAGTAACCGTTTCGATGGAAAAGTACAAGAAAGAAGACCTGGCCAAAGAGGCGTGACAAAAGGCGTGTTCAATTGTATTGGGTTTTGTATTAGGGATAGTGCCCCGAGGGTGGAGAGCAGAGAAGAAGTAGGAGAGATCAGAGAGAAGGACAGAGAGGGATTTGGTGAAGGAGCATCTAAAATCTGAGCTTAAGTACTAAGTGAGTGCACTTCTTAGGAAGTCTTCAAAGCTGACACCTTTTTTTTCGTACTCTTGCCTGGGAAATTCGTTAAGTAGGTATGTCATCTTAGAGTAGAGTAGGGACAGTCAAGGGGTTTATCTGCTTGTATAGATAAATGAGGAATAACATAGAGATTGGAGCTGTTATTGCTTGTCTAATACTTCTGGAGTTAACGATTCTTCTCATCCTGAGTCGGATGAGACTCCTGCGTAGGATGCTATTTGTATTAGTGCCCATTTATTTCTTCAACCTCGTGTTGAGGTGCTTGCACGTGCAGTTATTCTTGGCTGTAATAAACCCACGAAACTAAATTCAGAGTCAGTGGTCTTTGTAGGAGAAATAGACTGAAGAAGAGATGATTGCATAACTGAAAAGATTTTCTTCCCTTCACACTATTCAGCAGGTAAAAAGATCCTGGCGACCTGAGGATCCTTAGAAAAGATAAGATAAGGATCAGCGTTATCAGTTGGTAGCAGAGGATGGTTTCCTCTGATAGTAAGGTGAGATCTAGATAGGATAAGAGATTAGTTGCCCCATAAGAACCCCAGTGATGGTGATCCAGTGGATTGTAAGAGGAGGACGTCGGCGGTCGCTGAAAATTGACGGAGAGTGACGGTGCGGCGGAAGTAGCAGTTCGTGGTAGAGTGAGTATGAAAAGGGTGATGGTTGTTAGATTGCGGTGTTTAATTGTTGTGTAATGTCTTGCGGAGTTGGAATGAGAGTTGTGTGATTGAGGATCGGACCGTGAGCGCGCGCGGGGCCGAGAGATATTGTGGTGTAGAAGACACCCAGAATAGAGATTGTTGACCAGAGATGGTGGGGATCACGAGACGTCATTGATCAAACCACTGAGGATAGGGAGCAAATGTGTGAGTGTGTGAATAACCGACGCTGGTCGTGGGTCGTTGTGTGCAGAATTTAGAACGGTTGAATCCTATCGATTGTATTAGAGGTGATTGTCCGGTCGTTCGCGGACAGACAGTTGCCAGATTGAGGTCAACAATTTCGAGAGGCCGATCGGTCAAGGGAGGATTGACAGTCAGAGAGGTAATTAGTTCGGTAGTACGGACCATTGCTTCAGAGTGTGATTGAGACACGTGCGAATGAGAACGAGAGAATTAGCAAGGAGGGGAACTGCTGCAAGCGGAGGAAGAGTGACGTCAGACAGTGCCGCGCTGCGATAGGCCGGTTGGTGTGAGCCACGCTGGCATTGGTGGATTGAACCAGGAAGCGAAAACAAAATATTGGGTGCAAACAGATATCTGCTTTACCATGAAATGTTTTAAAGTTTTACGAGAACTTTGCAGAGGTGACAGACATGTGGTTACCTGGGGTGGAGAGGAAGCCCCTCCCGAGGATACGCCGGCACATTATATGGCTACAAATGTAGGATTGCATACCATAATTTGGCTTGAGAACTGGCATAAAATGACAGAAGGGGAAGGAGAATTGACTTTCCCACGCTATGGCACTTTCAGGTTAGAGGTGTTGTACCAGCTAAAGACTATAATGGCTTCTTTACGACCACTGCCTAGACCGACACAATTTGAGGCGATACATGCATGGATTAGGGCAGCATATGACAGGAAAAGAGATAAGAGCCAGGAAAGGGTGAAGAAATCAATCAGGGCCTTTCAAGATGCGAGGTGGGACGCACTGGAGAAAAGGTGGAGAGTGGAAACGATCGGAGATAGGTTGTACCCACTGCTAATAAAAAATGGGAAAATAACAAGAGTTGAGGAGGACGACAGTGATACAGATGACAGTCTGTTAGATAGGTTGCTAGCAGAGAGACCACCTCCATTTAATCCAGATTCAGAAGAGGGAAAACCAACTTCAGCAGTAGAAACTGGTGAGACGCAGAACCAGACTAACATGAGGGTAGTGGGAAGAATTTCCACAGGAACAGAGGGGGCGACAACACAGCCTTCCATTGGGAATACCCGATTACCGGACTCCCTGACAGTACCGGTTACCATTGGCCCTATAGTACCGGTATATGACCCAGACCGAGTAAGAGAAGGAAGTTCAGTACAGATGAGAGGAGAAGAAGGAACCAGTGCTAGTGGGAATGGGTTCGGAGTACAAGTGGTTCACTTCCCAAAGCCATTAGACACAAGTACGCCATTACCAGCCACTGCAGACTCCTCTTTTAGACAGGAGGAGGAGAGACCAGTCAGACCAAGATCTTTGCACGAATCTAAGTCAGCTTTGAGGATGTGGACACCAACAGTAAGAACCCAAAGTGATAGAATGCCAGGTGACAGGGAACGAGAAATTTCCGAAACCAGACCAAGCTTCAGGAACACGATAGAAGAGAGCAGGTCACAAGAACAAAGTGGTGACTATGATGAGCAGAATGGCGCAGCTTGTCGAGAAATACTAAAGAGTGCAGTACAGGCAAGGCTGCTGGACGTAGTAATATTAAAAGCAGAAGTAGACGAAATGATTAGCGGAAGTCTGCCTTTGGAAAGAATAGAAATCTTTGGGTCAGATGAGCTGCTTTTCATAGCAAAAGATGTGACTCGGAAAGCCAGGATAGCACATGAGAAATTGACAGCATTAGCCAGCAGATATGAGGTAGATTTGAATAAAACAAAAATGTTGCAAGGTCCGCATAGGTTGCAATATAGTGATCAGGAACTGGAGGAGAAAAGAATCACAGGACTGAGGACGCATACTAAAGATCTGATAGTAGGGATGCGGATATGGAACTTGTTGGACAAATGGGAGGAAAGGTGGTCAAAGAAGAAAATAGCAAAGAAAATAGAGGGAGAAACGCCGCCTCCGGGGGGAGGGGCAACGGGTGTTGGAAACTTTCCTTTACGGGAAGTACAGAACGGAGGGTACGTATATGTACCGTGGAGTAGAGGAGACTTGGCTGCATTTACAAATGACTTCCCTCGGCTGAGGGAGAAACCCGTAGAGTGGTACAAACAGGTTGAGCGGTTTGTTAAAATCTCGAAGGTGCTGTGGACTGATTTGAACACCTTGTTTGACATAGTGGTGCCGGGAGATTTGTGGACAGCGTGTAAAATCGCCGTTGAGTGGCCGACTGTTGAACCTGAAAGGGATGCTGTCACGAATGGTCCGTCACCCCTTGTTATGAAAAAATATGAGCAAGTGATTACATGGTTGAAACTGAAGATTTCCCCTCAAGATATAGATTGGGTTAAGATAGACCGAACTGTGCAGGAACCTAAAGAAACGGTGCATGAATATTATGAAAGACTGTTGCAAGCTTTTAAACAGTATAGCGGATTAGATGCATTAGACCCCAAGGATATGGAACAGTTTGTCTCAAAGTTTGTGTTAGGCCTGAGACCAGAAGTCAGCCTCATGATACAGCACCATTTGATCTGTTGGCAGAACAAGCCGGTAGATGAAATCTTGCGGTATGCGAGGTATTGTAGCGATGAGGTGGACTCGAAGCATCGGAAGCTAAAAGATAAACTGATGCTCGTTCAGATGCAGACAGCACAGGGCCAGCCTAGTGGAGGGACCCTAGGAAGGAGACAAGGAAATTATCAAGGGAACCAGAATGGGCAAGGTCAGGGAAAAGGGAAACCCATTGATCCCAAGACAGGGGTGGATGTGGCGACACTGAAGAAGACCACTGCGTGTCATCTTTGTCATCAGATCGGGCATTGGAAGCGCGAGTGCCCCTTGAACCCAGCCAACCAAGTGCAGCAGGAGGTAGAAGGGGTTCAGGCACCTGTGACGGAGGTAGTCAATACTGTAATGAAGCCCAGATCGATGAAAGGGGGGACGCATAACCAACAAGTACAGGTCCCACAGCCACCAAGGATCCTGCACGGAATACGAACTTACCAGCAGATGCCCCTTTTCGAAGGGTATGATGAGTATAGCCCAGACCCGTTATCCTGACGGTGCCTGAGGGGGGAGGAAGACTGCACACTTGGAGCAGTCTTGGAGGTAGACCAGAGAGGACCTTTTGTGCAGGCAGACATTGATGGTCATCCTACCATGCTTTTGGTCGACACTGGTGCTACCCGGTCTACTGTAAGATCAGCAGTAGTCCCCGACCTACCCCTCTCGGGACAATCGATCCAAGTTGTTGGAGTAGCGAACAAAAGAATAAACATCCCGCTGACCGAACCAATTCCAGTGAGGATAGGTTCCTTCCAAACTAGACATCAGTTTGTGGTGTGTGATACGAGTCCAGTTTGCCTTCTGGGAAGAGATCTGCTCTGTAAGTTGAACTGCACTATTTATTGCACACCCAGGGGAGTGGAGGTTCAGATGAGGGACGATGATGCTACTTTTAAAGTTGCTAATCAGCATCTGTGTATAGACTTGTATCCAATGGTGACCGTGGAGAAACTTCCACCGGATTTGAGAGATACCGTGTCACCTGAAGTGTGGGACTTCACCGGAGAGGAGATAGGACTAATCAAAGGGGTTGAACCTGTGCAGATCGAGGTGAAACAGAATGTTGAGTTCCCTAGAACGCCTCAGTACAATTTGTCGCCTGAAACGATCGCAGGGATTAAACCTGTGATCGAGTCTTTTGTCAAGAAAGGCATTCTGAAGGAGATCAGAGGTAGCCCATGTAATTCACATATAATGGGACTACAGCAACCGAGCGGGAAATTCAGGATTGTGCAAGACCTGCGAAAGGTCAACACGATAGTGGTCCCTTGTTGTCCAGTGGTACCGAATCCATCAGTGATACTATTCCAGATACCATGCGAAGCCGAGTGGTTTACTGTCATTGACTTATGTCAAGCATTCTTCTCGATACCGCTCCATGAGGAAAGCCAATTTCTTTTTGCATTCCGGCTGGAAGATCGTGTGTTAACATGGTGTCGTATCCCTCAAGGGTATACAGAAAGTCCATCGATTTTTAATCAGATCCTGAAAAAGAACCTTGAGAGTCTTGTATTGCCGCAGAACTCAGTTCTCGTGCAATACATAGACGATCTGCTTGTTGCCTCAGAAACGGAAGATGCTTGCAGGATAGACACGGTAGCCCTGTTGAACCATTTAGCAGAGAACGGGCACAAGGTGTCTCCAAATAAGTTGCAGTACTGTTTGAATGAGGTACAGTACTTGGGACACAGATTAGAAAAAGCCAAGAGGAAGGTGTCACCAGACCGAATTGAGGCAATAATGAACATGGCAGTGCCTACCACACAGAGGGAAGTCAGGATGTTTTTGGGAATGGTCGGCTATTGTCGGCAGTGGATACCTAGCTTTTCCTTGAGGGCAAAGCCTTTGCAGAGGCTTACGCACAAGGATGTGAGTGATCCGGTACCATGGGACGAGGAGTGCTTGATGTCATTCCTAAAACTGAGAGAGGAGTTGTGTAGTGCCCCAGCTCTGGGAATGCCTGATTACAACAAGGCCTTTTCACTTATGTTCTGTTGTGAGAGAGAAAGGTGTGCATTAGCAGTCTTAGCTCAGAACCATGGAGGTGTCCGTAGACCAGTTGCCTACTTTTCAGCTACTCTAGATCCAGTAGCTTCTGCGTTGCCCGGATGTCTAAGAACCGTTGCTGCAACAGGTGTCAGCATTGAAAGATGTGAAAGCATTGTAATGGGACATCCTTTGACTGTACATGTGCCACACTCGGTTGAATTGTTGATGACCAGGACTAAGACTCAGCACCTAACGAATAACAGGTTAACAAGGTATGAGCAAGTCATACTCGCCGCAGAAAATGTGACTCTGAAAAGATGCTCTGTCTTAAACCCTGCGACATTAATGCCCATACCAAATGTAGATGATGAAGATTGTGCGGACCATGATTGTCTTGACGTGACTGAACTTTGCACCAAACCAAGACCTGACATTGTTGATGAACCATTGATGGACCCAGATGAAATTTTCTTTGTGGATGGTTCATGCCTAAGAGACAGTGTCGGTCAACTAAGAGCAGCGTTTGCTGTATGTACAATTTCCGGGGTGGTTGAGGCTGTCTGCCTAGAGGGAGTACGCTCCGCGCAGGTAGCTGAAATCATTTCTCTGACTCGTGCCTGTTTGGCCGCTGATCAAATTCGAATCACGATTTACACGGACAGCCAGTATGGGTTTGATGTAGTTCACGATTTTGGACAGTTATGGTCCCAGAGGGGATTTTTGACATCATCTGGTTCACCCATTAGAAATGGAGAATATGTAAGATAACTGTTAGATGCATTGCAATGTCCGAAGGAAATCGCAGTTGTAAAGTGCACTGTACACGGGAAGGGGGAGGATTTTGTGTCTTTGGGAAATAATTATGCGGACGAAGTTGCCCGCTTCTGTGCAGAACAGGGATGCATATTTACAGAAGGTTACACCGGAGAGAGCCAAGAAAGAACCGAGCTCAACATGATGTTGGCCATGGCAGACACTTGGGAGGAGCTCAAGCGACTGCAGGATGAAGTTTCAGATCAGGAACGGAATGGATGGATCAAAGCAGGGTGTGAAAGAGGGGAAGTGGATGTTTGGGTCTCCAGTGATGGGAGAGCTGTATTACCAGAGAATCTGCTGAGTCCGATGGCGAGGCTGATACATGGACCGGCACACCTTGGTAGAGATGCAATGATGCATGTGTTTAGACAGACATGGTATAATCCACGATTTCGCGCAATGGCTGAAACAGTATGTCAGAGGTGTGTTACATGTCAACAGATGAATGCTGGAAAGAAAACTGTAGTCACATTGAGTCACATTGGGAGGTCAGGAGGGCCCTTCAATAGAATACAGTTAGATTTCGTGGAAATGCCTAAGTGTAATGGGTTGAGGTACATCTTGGTGCTGGTATGTGTATTCTCACGATGGGTGGAGGCTTACCCAACACACAGGTGTGACACTCTCACAGTGGCTAAGTTATTGTTGAGGGAGCTCATCCCGAGATTCGGGATCCCAACCTCTTTGGAATCGGATAGAGGAAGACACTTCCACAGTGAAATTATGAAGTTACTTTGTGCTGCATTGAATGTTGATCAGAGACTCCATTGCAGTAAACCGACCAGAGGCTTCTGGGATGGTGGAACAGGTTAATGGAACTTTGAAAGCCCGGATGGCAAAAATGTGTTCATCAACGTCCCTGAAATGGCCTGCCGCTTTGCCGCTTGTACTGATGAGCATGCAGAAGTGTCCCAGATAGGAGGACTGGATTGTCTCCCCATGAGATATTAATGGGAAGGGCAATGAGGTTGCCAGCAGTACCAGCTACAGCTTTGATAAACATCACTGATGACTTTATTCTCGATTACTGTAAAGGACTATCTGATGTGGTCCGTTCTGTGTCTCAGCAGGTTCAAGCTGCAGCTGTTCCGGCCTCGAGTGATCTGTGCCACGACCTGTGTCCAGGCGACTGGGTGCTTGTCCGAAAGCACGTGAGGAAGAGCTGTTTGGATGTTCGGAGGCGAGGCCCGTACCAGGTGATACTGGTCACGAACACAGCAGTGAAGTGTGGAGGATTGCCAAACTGGGTACATGCCTCCCATACCCGCAGAGTTTCAGCACCCTTGGAAGAAACAGCTCCCCTCATAAATGAAAATCCAGCTGATGTGGCAGGGCCACAGGAGAGGACAAGTCAAGCTGTAAGGGTCGCTGACGCAGCTGGTGGTGCACTAGAACAAGCTGAAGGGGGTTTCGACAGCTCGAACCCCGACTCTGACTCAGAAGACAGAGGAGGTGCAGTGGGTGGAGTAGAGTCAGATTCAGCAGAAGGAGGAAGTGGTGCACTGGGTATAGCAGGGGAAGGCGGAAGAACGACCAGAACTGAGGAAGGTTGGCCTGAAAGACAGAGGCGACTGAATCTAAGGTTGGCACCCGAAAGAGATCTTTCTCCAGTGTCCGAGACGTCTGAGACGGAAGCAAGTGACGAAGAGCAGACTCAAGAGGGCCAGAGAAGGTCGAAGAGAACAAGAGTACCCTGCCAGAGATACTCTACCCCTGAGTGGACTTACACAGTGACTGATGCAGAGGGTAGTGAGTACGGGGAGACTGAGGTCTGTGCAGGTGGTCAGCAAGAGCCCGAATGTGGTGGTGAAGGTGGTGTTGTTGTTGCCAGGGCTCGAAGTCGAAGGAATACTGACCCTCACCATTCCGAATCCCCCTCTTCTGAGTAAAGTCCGACAATTGGTTTTGCATCGACTCGAATTTCCGTCTTTTGGGTTTGAGCCGTCTTCACATGAAATGATAATCCTGCGTCTTGAACTTTTGTATCATGTTCTGGAAGTGCTCACTAATGATCTTATCATGGATGAAATATAACCTGTGTAAATAAAAGTCTAAAAGAAGAAGATAACCTAGGTCCGAGTGGAAGAAGAGTAAACTTAGGGACTTTCCACCGAAGAGGAACGAAAGTTAGGGAAGTCTTTTTCTGGTCTATGTAAATAAGACTGTGGCCGATAAGGGGATTTCCAGAGGTTTCAAAGTTGCTCGAGCTGGTTAAGCAAGACACGAGTGGAGGAGACAAAGACTTTTGAGTGTTCATTGCTGAAACCAAGAACTTTTTGAGAACTTTCGAAATCATGGAGGTTGGAGATCCAAATCGTAGATCTAAAATGATTGTAGGCATACTTATAGGGGTTGTGATAGTTTCTATAATCGTAGTAATTTTAGTCTCATATACGGTTCCGCATGAGCTAGCAGTGCAGGGGGTGCCAGGGACACCGACATCTACCACACCTAGCCGAAAAGAGGTAAACATAGGAGCTGACAAGGCTTTGCTGATAGAAGAAAGTCGTAGATTGCATGTAGATTTGTCTAGAAGTGATTTTAAGCTTAACGCCTACGCCAAGCTGCTATACGAGTATGTGGATGCGATGGATGCGAAAGATTGTTATGTATGTATGCAGTTGCCTGCTTCAGTGGATGAGGGTATTAGATATCACCATCTTCCACTGACATATGGAATTTCATGTAGTCTTTTGCTTAGTATATTTTACGAAAGAGATCAGTTTGAGTATTTCTTTTCCAATTACGATGCAGTGCTTCCTGAAGTCCCAGCTTACAAACATTTGAATAAGTACGACTACTATAAGTCAGAGGATAGACTTAGGAAGTTCTTCATACCGTCTTTGGAATTGGACACAGCATATGCCCACCGAAATAATTTGACGTGCTCATTATCAGATGTAGAGAAAAAGTTTGTAGATCAGGTAGAAGACAGGTATAGAAAACTGACACAGACACGAGACACGGGGCATAGTAAGGTGGATTGGACAGATGAGGAAAAATTGCACCGGACAAAAGGAAGTTATGGTCCTATAGCTTTGGACAAAGAGCAGAGGGGAAAGCTGTGTGTGAGACGATATCAGACCTACTATGAAAAGGTTCCTGTGGGACAGAGTACGTGTGATCATGTTTTCACTATGGCAGATGTGGCTAAGAATTTTCTCCAGGGCCCTGTACAAGTGATACCTACGGTGTATTTTGTGTGTGGAAGGAATGCTTATGTGAGGTTACCTGCGAATTGGTATGGTACATGTTACTTGGGAATAATATTTCCAAAGATTTACCATACTGAGGATTTGGAACTTTTGGAAGGTGGGAAGCATTCAAGAGTGAGAAGAGGTGCGAGTGCAGGGGTCGTAGTGGGAGACATTTTTGGAGCCATGATACCAAGTTTGGGGGTGATCTTGAATGATGTGAAGATTCGGAGACTGGCGACTGTGATAGACGAACTATCGATGAACACAGCAAAATCGTTGGTACTGGTGGAAGGGGAAATGTTGTCGATAAGGACAATGGTTTTGCAGAACCGCCTTGCTTTGGATGTCTTACTGGCAAAAGAGGGCGGAGTCTGTAAATTATTGAGGGTTCAAGAGTGCTGTACTTATATACCAGACCACAGCAAGGATCTGGAGAAATATATAAGTAACATCACTACTATTCACACGAAGATAGCGGACTTGACTGAGGAGGGAGCTTGGGAGAAAGTTGGCAAAGGATTTGGTCAAGTGGGAAGCTGGTTTGCGAATTTGGGAAAGGGATTCCTTGGCTATGTTCTGAGACCCCTCCTTATCGTGGTGGTTTGTATGGTTTGCCTGTGGGGTCTGATAAAAGCTTGCAAATGGTATCGAGCAGGCCGAGTTGAGAGAGCTCTGAGAGAAAATGAGACGAGAATGGCTAGACTGCGGGACAGTCAATATCAGAGACTCAAGAGAATGGAGAATCACAGATCAGGGAACATGGCAACGAGTTCTGTTTTGGTCGGTTCTTTCTCCAAGGGGGTTGAATAAAATGTGATGACAGGAGTCATCAAAGGGGGGAACTGATAGAGCGCCATGTTCTTGTGAAATTTGTAGGGGTGCATCATAGTCACTGATAGCTCACACCCGCATATATCTAGTTATATATCAATGAATGGCTAGTAACATGTAGTTATAACCCGCAGTTATTAGAGTGAATAAGAAACGTAATTGTGCTATATTAATCATGCAATTGTAATGCTTAACTGAATCATGTGTAAACCAATGCATAAGATGAATCAGCCCATGTGTAATCGAGCTGCAGTAGTTTAAACGTGTACCATATAAGTTGTACGTGTAGTTCATTTTTCGCATATGAAATGTAATGAATCAAAGGCTTATAAAAGTGATTATGATTTGTGTGTTTAACGAATGTAAAGGCCTGACTGCATATACGCCAAAGAAAGGCCTGGTCGGTCTTATGTTAGCTTATTTTACAGGCAGAGAAGGTTCTCTTGGAAAGGCTCTCTGGGCACCAACAGTAGATTTAATTAGCACAGTAGAGGGTTTCTGTCGAACGTATCTTCTGTTGCAGGTGCAAGGACACATGCCTCGTTAGTTAAAGACTGGGTCTTTGTTTCATAAGTTAGAGCGATGAGAGGCATGGAAATGGGAGTGCAATGGAATTTAGGGATGATACTTTAAGCGGAGAAGGTGCCTGGGACTCAAGGTCATCACAACCGTCCAAGATGAAGTAACCGTTTCGATGGAAAAGTACAAGAAAGAAGACCTGGCCAAAGAGGCGTGACAAAAGGCGTGTTCAATTGTATTGGGTTTTGTATTAGGGATAGTGCCCCGAGGGTGGAGAGCAGAGAAGAAGTAGGAGAGATCAGAGAGAAGGACAGAGGGGGATTTGGTGAAGGAGCATCTAAAATCTGAGCTTAAGTACTAAGTGAGTGCACTTCTTAGGAAGTCTTCACAGCTGACACCTTTTTTTTCGTACTCTTGCCTGGGAAATTCGTTAAGTAGGTATGTCATCTTAGAGTAGAGTAGGGACAGTCAAGAGGTTTATCTGCTTGTATAGATAAATGAGGAATAACATAGAGATTGGAGCTGTTATTGCTTGTCTAATACTTCTGGAGTTAACGATTCTTCTCATCCTGAGTCGGATGAGACTCCTGCGTAGGATGCTATTTGTATTAGTGCCCATTTATTTCTTCAACCTCGTGTTGAGGTGCTTGCACGTGCAGTTATTCTTGGCTGTAATAAACCCACGAAACTAAATTCAGAGTCAGTGGTCTTTGTAGGAGAAATAGACTGAAGAAGAGATGATTGCATAACTGAAAAGATTTTCTTCCCTTCACACTATTCAGCAGGTAAAAAGATCCTGGCGACCTGAGGATCCTTAGAAAAGATAAGATAAGGATCAGCGTTATCATGTGTATGATCGCCATAATCTTCTTCAGAGTAATCTTAGTAGAATTGCAGCATACCAGAACACATTACAAATTACTAGATTTCAGTTGAGGCTGAATACAGTTGTTCCAAATGATCACTCATTTGCTTCTCTGAAATATACAACTAAGGATCCTTAGATCCACTGGACCTATCCTCTATGACACTCTGACAAAAGCTTTTAGAATCCCAAGCCTCAATTATGGACTCAATCTTTGCCAAAAAGTTTAATATGCCATTCTTTCCATTTTCCTCATTCATGTTTATAGACTATCGACTTGCTTAGTTTGATAAATTACAAACACCTCCTTAACTTTTTCCTAGCACCATTTCCATTCTTAGACAAACTGCAGATTTTGAACATAGTTTTGCCCTTTAATTTTCTTTACAGTAATATCTTCCGGAACCTCCTCTATACATACTTTAATCCAGTATTAGGCACACTTATATATTCTTTAAGGTGATTAATAGCAAGGTCCCATTTGGCAACCATTTCTCCTTCATATTTAATAAATCGGCTCCATACCTCTGCACACGCCTCCTTAAAGCAACACAAATTACTAATGAGTTTTCATATATCAGCTCATTGCAGCTAAATGTACTGTGGATTAGCAGGCGAATAGTTGTGCCATAAATTGAGCAAATAATGTGCACATTTCCCAGCTATCAAAAGATATCATGAGGATGTTCCATTCATCTTCTTATAAACATCCTTCTTACTGCAATGTCATCTACATGTTATTCATTCAACACGCACATCCCCATTCCTTAGAGCCACTCAACATGAGCCTTTGCCTCTTATCTCTGTCATAATCTTGGTTGATAGGAATCAGTACATTATACATACAATCCCTACCAAATGTTTCTTCAATATATGAAGCTTTCCTCTCCCTGATCCTAGAGTTATAGTCGCCTGCTAGAGTTAATGGCGCCCTAGAAAACTCTTTTTGATATCTTTCCTCAATATCTTCTTCAATTATTTCAAGTTCCTTAGTTAACCTACCAGGCATCTGGAAAAAAAACATCAGATTGTACCTGTAGCTCTGGAATAAGACTCAGCATCAACAGGGATCACTGACAGGATATCGAAATCAACAATATCTTGTAAAACAAATATTGTGTCAAAAATATTGTTTACAAAAATATTGTGTCCCTATCCTTATAACGGTAAGTACAAAAACATCAGAGAAAAATATAGTTTCACACTAACATTGTTAAAAATCATCCAAAATATTGTTTCTTTATATATATATATATATATATATATATATATATATATATAAACCATAAAGATTCTCCGTTTTTCGACGCAGTCGCTTTCGGCAAACAGAGAACACGAACCACTGGAAATGAAGGCAATTAATCTTTTATTTTCCTCAAATGACGCGTTTCGGGCACCACTTGCCCTTGATCACATATTCGAGAGAGCCGTACGCCATCTTTTTTAAATGCAGTGAACTCTAACCATGTGGTAAAACAAACATAAAAGACACACTTGCACATTATTCTGCTGGTTATAGAGTCTGTTTTCTTTAACCTCTATCGTGGTGATTTGCCAATAATCAAAAGCAATTTTGTAAATGGTAATAAAATACACATAGTTAAAATGAAATCAACAGTTTGAGTTAATATATGCCCATAATCATATGATATATAAGCGCAGGATGATAAATTAATAATTAATTTAAAATACCACCATGTAAAACAACATCACAATGAAATGTGTTTGTATAAACACAATCCGAACCGCAGAGATACCAAATCGGGAATTCCATGGCGCATTAATCCATATAAAGAATGTCATAATATTGTTTATGACCCAAAATATTTGTGCAACCCATCGCAACTCGTACTGTAAACTCTCACTCTGTGTAAACAATAGACCAAATATATTTTATCTTTTGACATATATTCCTGCATTAATGCTGATACATTAGGATGAGTCCATACTAAGTCACCTCTTCTCCATATTTTTTTGGGATGAATCCCAATAATCGGCACAATAAAATACCTTCAGAATTTATTCAAAAGTGCAGAGTGCTAAAGTGCTACCCTGTGTGCATATAACGAACATTATTAAAGTACAAGTGCAAAACAGTTACCATCGTTAAAATCTTATATCACAAAAAAGCATATATAAACAATGCGAGCCTTAAATAATTAAATTCAATTAAAATTGAATAAAAAACCATTAAATTCAATTAAAATTCAAATCAATTAAAAAAAGGGGCCGCAGCGAGAACTGATTCTTATTTATAAAACCTAGTTAACAGTAGATACAGGAGTCCTGGGAACCCAAAAATACCAAACACCCCGAAGAACTTAATACATTCAGTTTTGGTTAGTTCCAACTATTCCTTACAAAAAATGATGCAAGTCCTCCGTGTTGTTAAGACCATATGGAAACTTGCTGTCAAGCTCTACGATCATTCTGGACTCCATCTGCCTTAAAACTCTTTCTCTGTCTCCCCCTCTACGAAGTTTAGAAACGGTCGCCACTACAAAGTAATTCAGGCAGTTGAGATCATTATTGTGTACCTGCTTGAAATGGCGAGCCACCGGATAAGTCGAGTCATTGTTCACGATGGCCCGCAAATGCTGTAGGATTCTGACATGCACCTGCAACTTGGTGCTACCCACATATCTTAGGGCGCAGGTGCATGTCAGAATGTATACCGCAAACTCCGTCCTGCAAGTGAGATTGCCCCGAATTTCTATCTTGTCTGGGCTAAATGGAGTAGAGTAATGTGTAGAGTTTATCCCAAACTTGCATGCTGTACAAGTAGAACATTTAGTAAAACCTTGTTTGGGTTGCAATCACATTTTAGCAGCGGACAGCTCAGGACTTGATTTACTAATCTGAGTACGCATTGATGTACCTTTCCTGTAAGTGACGACCGGTTGGGTTGGTAATCTGGGAGACAGTACCCCATCTGTGAGGACAATTGGCCACTTGCGCCTAATGATGGACCGAATCTTTCTCTCTTGCTTACTAAAGGTAGTTATTAACCTAGGGGCATTGTTTGCGTCCTTGGACGTTTCCTTGTTTGTGCTGGTACTAAGCAAGGATTCCCTGGTTCTCATATTTGTTTTGTTAACTGCCTCTCTCAAGATGTCTTCAGTATATCCCCTTTGCCTGAATCTGCAAAGAGCCTCTTCTGTACATCTTACTAAATCCCCTTCTGTGCTGCATATCCTTTTTAGACGTAACAATTCCCCATAGGGGATGTTCCTGATCAGATGTTTAGGGTGTGCACTGCTGGCATGGAGAGTTAAATTGCCAGCAGTGGCTTTCCTAAATAGCGTCGTCGCTAATTGCCCCTGTTTTTGGTAGACTTTTACATCAAGAAATTCAATGCAGTTCTTATTCACATGAGAGGTGAATTTAAGATTGGCAGTGTTATTAATCTTGACTGATAAAATTAGCTGCACTAATCTCATTTCCTTGCCATACAATAAAAACATCATCGACATATCTTAACCAGTACAAAACATGATTATTAAAATCATTGGCATGAGTTTTTTGAGGACCTGCTCCTCCCACCATCCTACATGCAAGCATGCATAACTGGGGAGAAGCAAGCCCCCATAGCAACTCCTCTCTTTTGTAGAAAGGTGTCATTCCCAAATGAAAAGTAGTTATTATGTAAACACCATGAGACCAGACTTAAGAGCATCTTGTTGTGATGGTAATATTCAATGGGTCTCGAGTCCAAAAATACTTAATTGCGTTTAACCCTGTGGTATACTCAATGCTTGTATATAAAGATTCAATGTCCAATGTGATGAACAACAAATCTTCCAACCATGTGATCGCTTGAACTTTTTTAGGAAGTCACCAGTATCTTTTACGTAACTTGGCAGCTGTTTCACATATTCTTGAAGAAAGAAATCTACGTATTGTGTTATTTTCTCCCCCACACTATTGATGGCCGATATTATATATATATATATATTAACAAACGAATCCAGTACTTCAGCTCCTGCACCGGAATCACGACACAGTAGTCTCCAACATAGAGTGTAAGAACCTTTTATTCTTTTTAGCTTGGGGCCATGACGCGTTTCGGCAGGATCCCCTGCCTTGACCACATACGGAGATATTTCACAAAAACGCTTTTAAAGTAAAAGTGCACAACATCACATGACCTAATAGATATAAACAAAATACTCTGCTGATTTTTCACAAATCGCAACATACCTCAAGAATGCATTTTAAATTCACAAGCATTAGCTACATATTTGTTTTTTCTCCTCCTTTTTTGTTTTTTCTTTTTACTGTTTTTATATTTTCCAATGCAATGAGTATTTTTTCTTTTTTCTCATTTTTTGAATTAGACTTTATTGTACCACTTGCTTACACAACTACGAGCCCGTGAGTGTCTACCATTTTATGCTATTCAGTACCTTATTAGTGGTGGTTTATGTGTGACAGAATATTAACAAAATATGATAGTATATTGGCGATACTAATTCATATATAAATTTGTTATATTTTCTTTTGCATCTTCACCTTGTCGAATTGCCGGTTTAACCAATATATTGTAATTCAATTTCTTAATAAGGAAATGAATATACATATGTATAATGGAAGTGTGTAAATCTGCAATATTAACCCTTGGGTTCATGCAAATTTTTGCATTATCAGCCGGTATGCCTTAGTTAGTAGCATACTATTTATTAAAACTTATAGGTATTTGTATATGCAAGTGCTTTCCTATAAGTGTGCAAATTGTGCAATAGCAGCCTATGTTGATGTGCAAAGAGGTGACTATTTGATTTGTAGCAGCATTTATGTTCGTGCAAAGTTCGCCATAGCAGCAAATATATATATATAACAGAGCAATACAAGTGCTGTTGTGCACAAACGAGGACACTGACTCTTGCTTCGCTGGTGCCAATTCTTCAAATTTTATTTATCATAACGTGCTGTCTCTGACGCGTTTCGGCCACATCCAGTGGCCTTGATCACATGACAAACGCTACTCAAAAACGGGATTTGAAAGAAAACAAGTGCTTCCTGTGACGTAAACTGCACTGACTACCATGGAAAAGATACATATGATGGGTAAGTCTGTTTTCCATACCTCTGTCTTAGACATACTTTGGATATTGTTGTATGTTCTCACATATTATATTTCTGTACCAATACGTAATATATGTGACAAAATTTATAGATCCAGCACGTTAAAACATCATCTAATACAATGTGGTTTATACTTACAAAGTTTGACACGTACATGTCTTCACAGGCAAATAGAGTGACATTGAGTGCTACAAAAAGAGTAACATACATATGGTAAAATCATCTTGGAATGAATACTATCTCAAGTTACTTGCATGGAAAAGTGGGGGATTGCTAAGCGAAGATGAATTCCGCTTTCTGAAAAAGGAGCATCCTGTAATCCCCGCAATGTACTTCATTCCAAAAATCCATAAGTGTGCAACAAAACCTCCGGGCAGGCCGATAATTTCGGCTATTAACAGTCTCATGGAAAACACATCTAGATATGTGGATTATTTCTTACAGGAATTTGTTAAAATCTTGCCATCTTATCTTCAGGATACAACCGACTTCCTGAGGAAGATCAGTGAAATGACATGGAATCCAGATTCTTTATTGATAACATTGGATGTAACATCACTGTATACGTCTATTCGCCATCAGGACGGCATTAAGGCGATTGAACATTTTCTTAATAAAAGGCCAATGTGTTTATATATGCACAATAGAATGCTGATTAATATGGTTTCAACATGTTTAGAACAACATTTCTTTCTCTTTGACAACCAGGTCTATCAACAGACTAGAGGTGTTGCAATGGGGGCCTGCTTTTCCCCCAGTTATGCCTGCTTGCATATGGGACTGTGGGAGGAGCAGGTCCTTAGGGTGCAATTCGCAGATACAATGGAACAGCATGTTCCTTACTGGTTTCGTTATATCGACGATTTGTTTCTTATTTGGCGAGGTCAAGAGACATTGGCCCGCCGATTCATTGAACAGATTAACAACAATGACCTCAATCTGCATTTTACTGCAACCATTAGTAGAACAGCTGTTTGTTTCCTAGATGTAGAGGTTATTGTAAGGAATGAAAGTCTAGAGACCAGAATGTATAGGAAACCGACTGCTGGAAATACAGTGCTCCAAGCACACAGTCATCACCCCAGACACCTGATCAACAGCATTCCCTACGGGGAAATGCTGCGTATCAGACGGATTTGCAGCACTGATGAGGATTGCAAAGTTGCACAGCAGGCAAGCAGGGAAAGGTTCCTAGAGAGAGGATATGCTGCTAATATTATTGACAAAGCCATTAACAAAACCAAGGCTATCGATAGGGAGCAAGTCCTTGCAAACAAAACAAATCAGCAAGCTGTAGGTTTGGACCAAACTGTACAACCTACAAGGATGATTCTAACCTACAACAGGCAACACCAAGCCCTACGTAAAATATTAAATAGAAATTGGGGCTTGGTGAGCAGCGATCCTACTTTGAGAGATGTTCTACCAAAGAAACCTGATCTCACCTTTAGAAAGGCAAGATCAATGAGCAATAGCCGAGTTAAGAACAGTCCTGAATTAAGGTCAACTGGCAACTGGCTCACCGTACTTAAAGGATTTGTCAAATGCCCCACATGTAAAGCATGTAAATTTGCTCAGAACAAAACATGCTACATGAGCCCATTTAAACCAGACCCTGTACCTATCACGAAAAGGCTTACATGTAGGACTGAATACGCTGTATATGTGCTGGAGTGTCCCTGTGATTTACGCTATATTGGCAGCACTAAGCTGCCAGTGCACAAGCGGATACTCCATTACATAAGAGCTATAACTAACAGCGATCCAGCTTATCCTGTGGCCAGACACTTTGGGGAGACACATGGCGGCAGCCCGGAACATCTGAAATATTTTGTTGTCGACAGTATCCCCCCCTTGAGGAGGGGAGGCAACCACGAGGCCCAACTACGTCTCTTAGAAACCAGGTACATTCTGGAGCTCGATACAAAAACACCATTTGGGCTCAACGCTAGTGAGGATTTTTTCACCTGCTTATAAGGGGTTTCTCCTATTATGAATTGCACACTAACTGATGTCTGAATCCCTTGTTTTAGATATTTTTAAAGCACACATGTAATCATTGATTTCAGCAATTTTAGCCTCTGTTTCGCATGGTTCTTATCCAGACATGTATAGCACTTAGCACTTTTTGGAATCTATTTTAGATTCTATAAGGTGACACGTTATGCACTTTTTCACTCAATCACAGTAGGATATGGAGGATTTGAGATAGCTCACTAAGGGCTTAATTAGTGTCAATAGCATAAAACCAATAGCAAACCATCTAGGCACAATGAGATAGTGCTTGTTTGGGCAAATTTATGATAAAAAGTAGCTAAGTACTTACTTGTAAGCATGGTTTTTATCATATTTATTACATCTTTTAGCACATTTTTTAACACTTGTATTGTTATTAATATACATTGTGTTTTAATATTTACAGGTTTAACACGGTTTGTTGTATATAGAGGACTGTGTATAAGGTGCTTCTAGCATTTGCAATTTTTTAACTCTTTTAATAATTCTTATTTAAAGAAATATTGATTGATTTGATTTTATTAGCCCAAAAAATCCGTGTATATATATTTATATATATTCATATGAACTTTAACCTGTATTTGGTGCAAATATGTGTTTTATTTTAATTGACGATAGTAACTCTTCCATGGTTATGAATTAGTCACCTTGTTTAGCACGTAATTGTTGCACTGGCACTTTAAATGTAGGGGAAGCACAAAGCAACGCGTCATCTGATCAAGGCCTTTGGAAGGACGAAACGCGTTATGGCGGTGGTGCGGGGCAGCAAATAAACTCACCTTTGCACCAGAAACCTTGGGTCCGTGTTCGTCTTTTCCGGGGCAAACTGGATGTTGTAGAGACGAAGCCAGCAAAATATATATATATATATATATATTATCTACTGGCGGTCGCCAGTAGATAGTTATAGTTACAACCTATTATCCATAGGAAATCCGCGACATTCTATTTGAAATAACTCTCTTGCCGGTTGACGTATCTTCGCAAAATTTTCAAACTTTGTGGGCGCTCCGGTCCGCTCCTACCCTGAAAGTCTCGAGGGGATTCGTCAAGCGGGGCCGAGAAAAAGGGGGTCCCAAAACGTGTTTTCCCCATGCAATTTTCCATAGGAAACTTTAGACACGGCTACAGCCCGAACTGCTGAACGGAATTACACCAAATTTGGCAAAGAGGTAGTTCTTGGTTCAGAAAGAACCCTTTTGTTAAATGGTGTAAATCCGTTCAGTAGTTGCTGAGAAAATCAAAAGTAAAAGTACATATATATCTATGGGCACGGAGGATTCGCGCACCCTGAGCGCACCCTGCGCGCACCGTCCCGATCACGAGCTGCATGTTAATTGGCTGTCAGCTGGCTGTCAACATTCCGATTCAGGAAATGTTGGCAGCCATTTTGTCCCTCGGTAGAACCGAGGGACAGAAACAAGTGCGCAAAGCGCACAAAGGGGCAGGGTAGAAACACCCTGACCCCTAGGTTTGCTCAGGGGGTCCCACAAGGACCCCCTGCCGAAAAAAAAAAAATCGAAGCGCGGTCTCCCGCGCTTCAATTGTATTTTGCCCCCGGGTGGCCCAAGTCCCGGGGGCATGGTGGGGGTTTAATTTTATGTGTGGGGGCCTCAAGGGCCCCCAAGCCCCGGGGACCGCCACCCCCGGGGCTTTCTTTAAAAATGGTGCGGGAGGGCTCTGAGCCTCCCGCAGCCCCGGGGACCACCACCTCCCGGGGCTTTTTAAAAAATTAAACAACCTGTGTGGGGGGCTCCAGCCCCCACACGCCCGGGACCGCCACCTCCCGGGCACTAACAAATTAAAATGGGGGTCCGTTTTGGACCCCGAAGCCCCGGGGACCACCACCTCCCGGGGCTGTGCTGATGTAGGGAGGGGGCCGCGCGGCCCCCTCCTGGAGCCCTTGATGGCCCTGGGGACCGCCACCCCCAGGGCCGGCTCCTGCAGTGTCCCGGGTGCCTACCCCGGGACACTGTAGTTTGCTATGGCAGGACGGAGCCTCACGGCTCCCATCCTGCCATAGCAAACTGCTTTGGATATTGGAAGAGAGAGCAGGGAAACCTGCTCTCTCTTCCAATATCCAAAGCCGATTGCTTTTCCACATGGGGAGCAGCATGTCAGCTGCTCCCCATGTGGAATAGCAATGCCGGCTCCCAAGGGACGTGGGGAGCCGGCGGGACTGTGGGGGATTGGGGACCCCCACAGTCCCCAACGGAGAGGGCCAGCCCCGGGGATGGGGTCCCCGGGGCAAGTAGTGGCCCAGGAGGGGCCACGCGGCCCCCTCCCCAAAAAGAAAAATAAATAAATAAATAAATATGGAAAGGCCGGCCGCGGGGATGGGGTCCCCGGGGCCTTAAATGGCCTGAGGAGGGGGCCACGCAGCCCCTCCCAAGAAAATAAAAAAGGCCATGCCCCGGGGGATGGGGTCCCCGGGGCCAATACAGGCCCAGGGAAGGGGGGCCACGCGGCCCCCTTCCCGTTTTTTTTTTAAATTAAATTTAAAAAAGGGGTAAGGCCCTGGGGGATGGGGTCCCCAAGGCCCAAAAACAGGAAAAAGGAAGGGGGCCACACAGCCCCCTTCAGGGACAAAAAAAAAAAAAAAAAACGATTGGGCCCGCAGGCCCCGCCCCTTCCTTCACCACTCTGCAAACGCGCCCCTGGCGCGTTTGCAGAGAGGGAACGATTCCCCTTGAATACTGGGGGTCCCTGGGGGCCAACTAGCCCACCAGGAACCTCCAATATGCGCCAGGGGCTGCGTTGCAGAGACGTGTAGAGAGGCCACACCCCTTTTACACCTCTCTGCAACGCAGCTCTGTGGCGCTTTTTGGAGGTATATGGTGGGCTAGTTGGACTCCGGGGACCCTCAGGATTCAAGGGGACTTAATCCCCCAACTTAAAACGCGCCACGGGGCGCGTTTGCACAGTGGTGAAGGGAGGGGGCGGGGCTTCAGGTGACATGTGTGCAAACAGGCCCCGTGGCGCGTTTTAAGATGGGGAATTAAATCCCCTTCAATCCTGAGGGTCCCTGGGGGCCAACTAGCCCAACAGGTACATCCAGAAAGCGCCACAGAGCTGCGTTGCAGAGAGGTGTAAAAGGGGTGTGGCCTCTCTACACGTCTCTGCAACGCAGCCCCTGGCGCATATTGGAGGTTCCTGGTGGGCTAGTTGGCCCCTAGGGACCCTCAGGATTCAAGGGGACTTAATCCCCCAACTTAAAACGCGCCACGGGGCGCGTTTGCACAGATGTCACTTTAGGCCCCGCCCCTCCCTTCACCATTGTGCAAATATTCTTCTAAAATCATCCGAAATACGAATTCCGATTTACTCACCTGTTATCAGGAGAGACCTCACTGCTGTATCTTTCAGCCCAGTACTGGTCCTGAAAAGTAATTTTAACCGTACTTACCAGTAACTTGAATTTCCTTCCATAGGCTAACATTGACTGGTTTCACTTGGAAATTCTTCTAAGTGTGGAGTTTTGGAACTTTAAAATAGTCCTCTAAAATCAGCCGAAATACGAATTCCGATTTACTCACCTGTTATCAGGAGAGACCTCAGTGCTGCATCTTTCAGCCCAGTACTGGTCCTGAAAAGTAATTTTAACCGTACTTACCGGTAACTTGAATTTCCTTCATAGGCTAACATTGACTGGTTTCACTTGGAAATTCTTCTAAGTGTGGAGTTTTGGAACTTTAAAATATTCCTCTAAAATCAGCCGAAATACGAATTCCGATTTACTCACCTGTTATCAGGAGAGACCTCAGTGCTGCATCTTTCAGCCCAGTACTGATCCTCAAAAGTAATTTTAACCGTACTTACCAGTAACTTGAATTTCCTTCCATAGGATATCATTGCCTGCTTTTTGCTGAAAAAGTTTCTAAGTGTTGATTTTTGAAACATACAAATATTCCTCTAAAATCAGCCGAAATACGAATTCCGATTTACTCACCTGTTATAAGGAGAGACCTCAGTGCTGTATCTTTCAGCCCAGTACTGGTCCTGAAAAGTAATTTTAACCGTACTTACCAGTAACTTGAATTTCCTTCCATAGGCTAACATTGACTGGTTTCACTTGGAAATTCTTCTAAGTGTGGAGTTTTGGAACTTTAAAATATTCCTCTAAAATCAGCCGAAATACGAATTCCGATTTACTCACCTGTTATCAGGAGAGACCTCAGTGCTGCATCTTTCAGCCCAGTACTAATCCTGAAAAGTAATTTTAACCGTACTTACCAGTAACTTGAATTTCCTTCATAGGCTAACATTGACTGGTTTCACTTGGAAATTCTTCTAAGTGTTGATTTTTGAAACATACAAATATTCCTCTAAAATCAGCCGAAATACGAATTCCGATTTACTCACCTGTTATAAGGAGAGACCTCAGTGCTGTATCTTTCAGCCCAGTACTGGTCCTGAAAAGTAATTTTAACCGTACTTACCAGTAACTTGAATTTCCTTCCATAGGCTAACATTGACTGGTTTCACTTGGAAATTCTTCTAAGTGTGGAGTTTTGGAACTTTAAAATATTCCTCTAAAATCAGCCGAAATACGAATTCCGATTTACTCACCTGTTATCAGGAGAGACCTCAGTGCTGCATCTTTCAGCCCAGTACTGATCCTCAAAAGTAATTTTAACCGTACTTACCAGTAACTTGAATTTCCTTCCATAGGATATCATTGCCTGCTTTTTGCTGAAAAAGTTTCTAAGTGTTGATTTTTGAAACATACAAATATTCCTCTAAAATCAGCCGAAATACGAATTCTGATTTACTCACCTGTTATCAGGAGAGACCTCAGTGCTGCATCTTTCAGCCCAGTACTGGTCCTGAAAAGTAATTTTAACCGTACTTACCGGTAACTTGAATTACCTTCATAGGCTAACATTGACTGGTTTCACTTGGAAATTCTTCTAAGTGTGGAGTTTTTGAACTTTATAATATTCCTCTAAAATCAACCAAAGTACGAATACCAATTTACTCACCTGTTATCAGGAGAGAACCCAGTGCTGCATCTTTTAGCCCAGCACTGACCCTGAAAAGTAATTTTAACCGTACTTACCAGTAACTTATATTTTCTTCCATAGGAATCCATTGTCTGGTTTTCAGCAAAAAGTTTCAAAGTGTTGATTTTTACAAACTACAAATATTCCTTAAAAATCACCTGTATGACTTAAACGCATTCTTTCAACTGTTTACAGGAGATGCACCAGTGCTGGATCCAGGATCCAACACTGAGTAAGAAAAAGTAACAATAACAGTTTTTACCTGCTAAGTGAATTTCCTTCCATAGGATAACATTGGTGATTCTATGAGAAAAAGTTTCTAAGTGTCAACTTTTAAAATACAATAATATTCCTTAAAAATCACGACTGTAACCAAAACGCTTTTACTCAACAGTTTACAGGAGATGTACCAGGACTGAATCTAGGATCCAGTCCTGTGGTTAGAAAAGTAATCCATAAAGTAACTAATTGCATTTAACTAGAAATTCACATTGAGCTGAATGTTGCATTGTGTTTGAAAATGTGTTGCCCATTGCAACAACTGTAACTACTGTACTTAAAAGTATATTGCCTATGTGCAAAGTATTTAAACTAAAGTAATTCATTCTGAGAAAGTATTTTTTGTAATGTAATGTATAATGTAATTACAATGTAATTTAAAAATAAAATATGTAAAAAAAATTGTTTCTAAAAATGTAGTAAATCAGTATGAAAAAATTAATATAACAATTAATACATTTAAAAATTGTCATTTACAAAACCTTTGAAATTCACTGAAAAAACCGTAGGTATCAGGCACGTTATAGTTAGAAATTAGCATTAAAAAACCTTTGAAATTCACTGAAAAAACCATAGGTTTCAGACACGTTATAGTTACAAATTAGCATTTAAAAAACCTTTGAAATTCACTGAAAAAACCATAGGTTTCAGACACGTTATAGTTACAAATTAGCATTTAAAAAACCTTTGAAATTCACTGAAAAAACCATAGGTTTTAGGGACAGTTATAGTTACTTGGACATTGCACTCGTACAAAACCCGTGAAATTCCCCGTTATAGTTAGTTCAGCTAACTATAACTCGCGCCCCGCAATGCACTGCTGATGACGTCACATATTACATCACTCATGACATGGTCAGTGACATCACTGATGACATCACTGATGACATCTCAAATGACATCACTGATGACATCATCCACGTGATAATCTGATGCACCTCCTCACACCCTAATATAATCTTTGATACACCCACTCTAAATTACAGACTGCCATTCGCAAAACCATAGACACTCCAACACCAATAACTACATACCCACTCACTGATTCTTAGGTCTACACACACACATCCACTCACTCACCCGTACAGTCACTCATACTTACGGTCACTCAGTACAGGACTATCATATGCACTCTTACTCCTATATAGACACTCAAACAACGCCACTCATCCATAGAGATACTCAGACACCTAGTCAGTCATGCAAATAATTAAACACACTGCCATTTACTCACCTATACAGTTATACACACACCAGCTCACTTACTCATACAAATAGTAGCACATTGTTACGCTCTTATACAATCACTGATACAAGCACACACTCATCCATACAGCCACTATCACAATCACTCACTCTTGCTTATAGCTATTTATATACTCCAACACACATATATACTGCCTTTCACATATGTAGTTACTCACACATGTACCACTGGGACATACATTCACTCACTAACACACTCTTACACACACTTACCCACCCATACAGTCTATCACAGATGCACTCTTGAAACCATCCACCCAGTGAATCACCCACTCACACATCTATGCACAGAGTTGCACACACCCCTCCCACACAAACACTCAGGCACCCATACAGATACTCAGACAAGCATTCAATAACTCATATAGACACTCATTTAGCTATTCACAAACACATGCAGCCACTTACACAGCAACAGACAGACGGATACAGACATTCACCCAGTTTAATCACTAACCCATGCATTCAGTAAGATACGTTAAATCACTCACTTATAGAGTCAGTCACGCACCTACTAAATCATCCATACAGACACTTACACACCCACTCATTCTTCAATACGTCTTTTCCTATATATATTAAAAATATTTAAACTTTACAGAAACACACAGTCACTGGATGATGTCATCAGTGATGTCATTTGAGATGTCATCAGTGATGTCATCAGTGATGTCACTGACCATGTCATGAGTGATGTAATATGTGACGTCATCAGCAGTGCATTGCGGGGCGCGAGTTATAGTTAGCTGAACTAACTATAACGGGGGAATTTCACGGGTTTTGTACGAGTGCAATGTCCAAGTAACTATAACTGTCCCTAAAACCTATGGTTTTTTCAGTGAATTTCAAAGGTTTTTTAAATGCTAATTTGTAACTATAACGTGTCTGAAACCTATGGTTTTTTCAGTGAATATATATATATATATATATATATATATATTTAGTTTAAAGATGTAAATCCTAAATATTTTAATATATACCATTAATATTATGATAATTAAATAATTCTCACTAATATTTCATACTATATATACATTATAAAGACATACATATAAGTGCATGTATACATATATATATATATATATATACAGCCATATATATATATACAGCCATATATATATACACACACACACATATATATATACACACTTATATATACACACACACACATATATATGAAAACCACGTCAGAAACCTTTCCAAACGTCAAATCAGGCCCACCAGCCAGTCCATTAGTACCAGGTTTTATTTCTGGCACAGCTAACAGCATAACGCGCTTCAACTCCCAAACGAGTCTTAATCATATGCTTACACGTGGGTGGTCACCTGCTAGGTATTTAAAGCATCATACATTAACACTAAAAAAGGACACACAGCATGGTAAAAGTACCTCCAAATTTCACGAACAAGTTCATAATAAAAAAGTAATTCACGAAGATTTACATGAAAACAGTGAGTTTCTTTGGCAACTCGGTGCACTGTTCAAACTGTCCAAAATCAATTATTTATCATGCAACTCCTTTCTTGCAATCACTGTTCTTTAGTTCGTTATTCATGGAAACTACATTGCCCATAGTGCATTGCCGTCTTTGTAAAACGTGTCCTTGCAAAATTACTGGTTGTGTACAAAATGTTACCTTCGGTGCATGCAATCAAAATAGTACTTCCTTAATGCCTTTGAAGGATATAATTCCATGTGTGGCCGGTTATACATCAGTGTTGCATCTTCCGAGGTCACACCACTCCATTGTTGTAACATGAGTCACTTTTAAGTTCCTTTACGCTCTGCCTCTTGTGGCTAATATCTCCATTCACTCTAACAAATAAACTAGCCTGTGTAGCTAGCTTTAAGAAGCACCATTAGAACCATCCAGGTGCCATATTACAGAAAGTGCCCTGGGGGTGCAACGGGCATGTGCGCCCACATTGTGGGCAACCAGGGCACTTTGGTATTACAAAAAGGGACGCAGATGCATGGGTGGCCCCTTCTGTATACAGATAGCGCTGACACACATGTAGCGCCAGCGCCATCTCGAGAGGGCGTTCCCTCATTTGCATGGCGGTGTAGCCCCATGCAAATGAGGGAGTCTCTCTACCTCTGTGCCTGCACAATATTATGGACACAGGTGCAAAGGCAAAGAAGTTGTCAGGAGACACACTGAAAGTGTGCCACAAAAACGTGTTGCGCTGTCACTGCGTCCCCTGAGGGAAGCCGTCTCGAGGGGAGAAAAGAGGTCCTATGAACCCCCATACATCCCCTTGCAGGCAGATGCACTCACTCAATGCACCTGCTGGCAAAGGGATATCTCTCCCCTCTTTAAAGTGCAGGCGGGCTACCGCCTGCACAGTGAAACACGGAGCGGCTTTGAAGCAGCTGGTTCATATTTCACTTGAATGCACTGGCCTGAGGGCAGCTCAAATTTGCAGCTTTCACTGTAATAAAGCGCACCTTCCCGGTTTGTGTGCGTCACACCTATTTGCAGGTGTGCCATGACACTCACAGGAAAAGTGTGCCCTATGTGTACTAGGACCTCTGGTGTTCCTCTTTGATACTAGTATCTGGAAGCACAAACTTGCACTAACTCCAGAGTCAGTCTAGATAAGCATTATTGCACATTCCAGGAAGGTTCACATAGCCGGAGGACAAAGGTGTGCATTACAAAATCCACTGGGTCTCTAGAGAAGTACTATCAATTCCAAGAATGTTTACATAACAGAAGTGAGAACATTAATATTATCAATAACTACTATAGAGTAAGACACAGACAACAGAAGAGAGTAATGAACAGACCCAACTATACGGGGAGTCTAGAGAAGCACTGCAAATGTTTATTTCATGTAAAAAGTAAATGACATGTTGTAAGATGTTTTATATTGCAACTAACTCCAGGAACATCCAGAGGGTAAAATGACTCAGGTGATGAGTATGTTATGTTCTGTAGTAGAAATTAACGCTGGTAGCAGAGTAAAGTTCTTAAGTACCTTTATTGCAGTTGTACAGCAAGATGGTAAGTAGGTTCATCAGCTTGGTAGACCGGATAAACAGGTAGTAATGATGTAGGTTAGCCCAGTAGTCAGCCCTTGGTCGTATGCCACAGCAGCCCCACCAGGAGCAGCCTGCCTGCTGCTCAGCCCATCTGTAACTCATCCTTCACTCAGTCAGACACCCAACATTCCACGCATCACAGCATACCCAACATTCTACTCCAAACACACACAGTGGTTGAGCAGCAGGTGGACTGGTAAATTGCAAGATATAAGAGTACTATGCAGGGCATAACACATCCCCCTCCTTTTAAAATGAAAAACGAAAGTGACATTGGTACCAGAGAAAAACAACAATGCAAAGAGAAAACTATACACAAGGAAAAGTACATTTGCAAGAAATAATTCAGAACTCAGGGATGCATAAAAGTATTAAACACCACGAAAGAATCAGAAGCAATAAAACCAGAGAAGAAAGAAATGAAACAATACAGAGTGCAATATAACCCACCCTCCCAAAAGAAGATAAAAAAATTGAGACAATAAGTGGAGCATAGCAAAGGGTAAACACACCCCGCGACACTAGTCCCAAACTATAAAACATTCTGTTGCACAATGCACAGATTACTAATTTTGCTAAGTTTGCAAAATTACAAATGTAAGGAATGGTTCAAAACCCAGGGAAGTGCAATTAAGTGAACATCACGAGAGGGTATGAGCCATTCAAAGCAGAAAGAATGGATAAAATACAACAACCGAAAAATTGAGTACAGTAACCGATCCTCTCCCAAAAGATAAAATGAGAAAAAGTTGTAGCGTAAGGCAAAAGGTAAACACCCCGCCACTAAATATGTCGTTGCGTAAGGCAAAAGGTAAACACCCCGCCACTGTATATGGGTCCAACACCCATGGAAGCACATCCTGTGTATGGATGTCCATTGTATAAATGTCGATGGGACCCAACCCATGCAAACCAACCCTGTGTAGGAATTGGACGTGACGTAGTGAGATGGGAAAGGACCCATTGACCAACCCTGTGTGAAGGTTAACTGTAATGCTGATTGGAACGTACCCAATAAACACACCCCGTGTGAGGGTTACCAAAACAACCAACTGTGAATGGGAATAGTACCCATGTACCCACCCCTGTGTAGGGGCTGCATTTTGCGCACTATGGAAACCAAACCATGACCATCCCTCATGTAAGGGAGAACATACCCCGTGTAAGGGTTCCACCCCTGTGTAGGGGCCGCGTGTAACGCTTTATGGGAGAAGGACATGTACCTAAACCCATGACTATCCCTCATGAAAGGGAGAATGTTGTACAGCTACCCACTAACGGCAAGACTAGGGCATCCCTTGCGTAAGGGAACTAAACATGTGGAAGCTGAAACACTGAGAACTAAAACACCTCAAACGTAATAATGCAAATAATGCTAACTCTGTAAGCGAGCAAGGCATAGAAAACAATCACTGTAGAACACACCCACTGTAAAATGTTGAGAAATGAGACACATGAAAAATTTGACATTGCCCCCAAACCACACTGCAAGGTAGATTAAGACACACTGCTGGAACGTAATACATGAAAAAAAACACTGCTAGGCAAAGGACTACAGGAGCAACATATGGCAGCTTGAAAACGATTTAGGTGCAGCATGTAATCAGACAAGACCAATAAGCACCAAACATCCAGTAGAAAGAACTCCGTTAGATAAAAAAGACGAAGGTTAAAAAACGAGAGAACCTGGCTGCCAGAAAACACAAGGGAAGAAAGTACGGCAATGTGACAATACCTCCGACATACATGAAACGGAGGGTGCCACCCATGTCCAAACGACGATAGCACGCCGCGTTGTCCAAGGACTCCACGAGGCCACAGTGAAAGTTTACGCCAGCGTGAAGAGAAAGCGGTAGGGACATTCCAGCAGAAACTACCTCATCAGGAAACATAAAAAGAAGTTTACAACAGCGTGGATGGCAGGCAACGTGGTTGGAAACCCGCCAGTGTGGATGGGAGGAACCACCAATGGCCGCCAACCACAAGATGGTGGCACGCTGTCGACGTCGCTGCAGGGTGGCTCACGGTGTGTCTGAGCACCAAAATGTCTCAAAGTAGCCGTGGGCGGCGAAGGCGTCACAACGTAGGAGACGATCCCAAGAACATCATGGAGAATGGCCGACGTCACAGGGGATGAGTGACGGCTGCGCTGGGTCATGTGAGGAAGGTAAGGCTGCACGCGCACTTTTTAAAAGCTGCACGCGCAAGGTGAGCGCGAGATGCCAGGCTCGTGAGGAAATTTAAAAGAGGCGGTTGAACTGCCAAATGTCGAGGGGGCAGCTGGGGTCCCAAATATGAATAAAAGTAAACTTACCCCAGAAGTCCACAAATGCAACCGTAACAAGAATGGTTGAAAGACAATAATACACCAAACGGTCACCACACCAGACTTGCTTCACTTGAAGTGCAGGGCCGTGTGTAGAAATCTCTGCGCCTGAAGTAGACGTGTATCTCCTTGTAGATGAGAGGACGCAGACAGACAATATGCAGGCACTTTCCACGTTGTGCCCACATCTGGAAATAAATACCTTGCGCAGGCCAACAGGCCATGTACCTCCTGATGTGCGCTCTATACAGAGCTGCATGTATGTTGAAGAATGATCTTATTGTTGTGCAAGACCATGTGTTGCGATCTCTGCACACGTTGTAGAAACCTGTATCATTCAAAGTCATTCTTCAGGCACCTCCAAAGTAGCGCCAACACCAGGCAGTAGACGGATTTGGCGCAGGACAGCTGTCCATGTAAATCTTGAAGTTTGCGTCCATGCAATGTGTACTCACGTAGGAAGTCATTTTCAAGGAGTGGACTTTCCTTGTAGGCGCAGGACTTGTGGGTGTACGCACAACCACATGGTACAGCACGCTGTTGTTGGGGCTGTCCGATGTACAGGACACAGGTGGGGCTGCGGAGAATGCTGTGCCTGTTTCATTAGTTGCTTTTGGCATCCTGTGTTGCGATGGAACCTCTTGAGTCTCTTCATATGTTGCCTTTAGTATGCTTAAGGATGCATCGTTTCTATGCTGTCTGGGCAAGTTAGACCTGTGGCTACTTCTCACCATGTGGACTTGTGCAGATGTCATCTTCTGGTTACTTGACCAACTGTAGAGGCAAGTAGGTACATCTCCAACTCGTCGCCAAAATATGTTATGTTCTGTAGTAGAAATAAACGCTGGTAGCAGAGTAAAGTTCTTAAGTACCTTTATTCCAGTTGTACAGCAAGATGGTAAGTAGATACATCAGCTTGGTAGACCAGATAAACAGGTAGTAATGATGTAGGTTAGCCCAGTAGTCAGCCCTTGGTCGTATGCCACAGCAGCCCCACCAGGAGCAGCCTGCCTGCTGCTCAGCCCATCTGTAACTCATCCTTCACTCAGTCAGACACCCAACATTCCACGCATCACAGCATACCCAACATTCTACTCCAAACACACACAGTGGTTGAGCAGCAGGTGGACTGGTAAACTGCAAGATATAAGAGTACTATTTATTTGGGGAGTGTAATGAATTACTATTACCTCTAGGAATATCCAGATAGTACAGAAGCGAGAAAATTACTTCAGGAAAGTTCAGACAAAAGATAAGAGGCATGGACTACTGACACGAAGGAGAGTAAAGAGAGGAGGAGGAGTGAAAAGATTACTACCAACCCAAAGGTCCGTACAGATAGAAGGACTATGGTGAGTACTACCAGCTCCAGAGAGAGTCCAAAAAGGCAGATAGAGGTGACTACTTTAAGCTCCGTGAAGAGTCTTGACAGATAAAGGACAGAGATAATTACTACCAGCTCTAAGCAGACCAGCTAGAATGACAGAGAAAAGAAGAATGGATAATCAAGGGTGTAGGTGAGGACTACCATCTCAAGGAAGGGTCCAATTAGAAGGAGGATGGGTGTGGACTACCAGCCAATGAACAGTTCAGGTAGAAGGACCAGAATGAGTACTACCAGCTTCATGGAGCATCCAGACAGAAGAACAGAGATGAGTACTAACAGCTCCAGAGAGAGTTTGGCTGTAAAGACAGAGGAAAAAGAGAATTTCCTTTCCCAAGCAACATTACTGATAAAGAAGAATACAGGTGATGCATCTAGGCAGATGTGTCACCTTGTAAACCCCTGCATCACATTATACCTGCGTCAGGTATAATGTATGCAGGGTGGGCGTTCCCACGCTGGAAAACCTCATAGAAGTGATGCAGTGAAATCTTCAAGATTTCACTGCGCCACTTCTAGGATGCCACTGCGTCAAAACCTTAAACCTGCTTGGAGCAGGTGTAAGGAGTGACGCAGTGTATTAAGTATAGGCCTCCCCCAAGCATGGCTGGAGTTGCATCGTGCTTGCAACACAACTCCAGCAATGCGTGACTTTTGCACCGACAGATGCATCAACATTTCTGACACATCTGTCAATTCTTGCGCCATGGTGCGCAGTATTGCAAATACGACGCATCCATGGTGGCGTAAGGGTTTCGCGCACAGGTGCAGGGAAACTGACGCATCTCTGCTCTAACGCAGAGATGCGGCAATTTCTTGTAAATAAGCCCCCTTGTGTTTTCAGGAAATCATATAGAGGCATCCATTGATGTCTTAGATACCATCGATTGCTCACTACAAAGCCTAAGGTTGACTCTGAGTTTGAATCAGGTTTCCTTCTTTAATATCACTCACCACACAGTCCACAGGCCAAATGGCTGCGCCTTCCATGATTAGACATTCCCCCCACACTGGTGCATTTAAGTTTATTTGGCTGCAGACCAAATCTAAAAATATAACTTTATTTCCTGCTATTGTTATTTTTTTAATAGCAGACATTTCTGTTGTGCTATTATTCCTTTCTTTAAATCTAGAAAGTAGAGTTCATCCTCAAATTCAGAGAGGTCATCTGGAGAATGATCACTCACCACACTTATGATGTCTGAAAAACTTCCCTCATCCAAGGGTGTGTCTTCTAGACTCTTGTAATTGTGCATTAAGTGTTTATTCATTGTAAGTCTCTTCATGTTTTGAGGAGAGAAACTAGTCCTTCTGATTATGACAATTGCCCCAGCTACACTGAACACCTTCTATGAAGACAGACTAGCTACAGGACATGCCAGGCACCTGTTAATTTCTCGACACTGTTCATTCTTCCCATTTCAATAGGTCACTCTGTCTTGATCCAGGTAGACCTCTGTTGGGTCATACAAATAGTCCTCTACCATATTCTCCAGTGTCATTGTTGTTGACATTTGTTGTGTCTACATTGTCTGTTCATGCACACATGATGTAAGCCATGATGTGCCAATAAACTAACTCACTGTAGATGTTGGAAGTGAAGCTGGTAGTACTGTAGGTTTAGTAGCAGCAAATGGTGTTCCCACTAGTAGGTGCTGCTGTTGGAGTAGCTAGTGTGATATGCTTCTTGATTCTGGGCCAACATTGTGCTCTCTGGAAGTGGAAGACAGCAGTTCAGTTATGATATGGCCTTGAATTTGCAATCATTCATCATCTAGGTCTCCCTGCTTTCCTGGAGATCCAATTCTTGTAAATTGAGGCACCTGCTTTTGAAAAAGAAAATAAAGTGACCACTGACTAGTGCTTTTTGGAATGTGGACTCAGTATTGTGGCACAGATGTACTCTTTGGAGAACACAATCTCTTTTTGCAGCTTTTCATTTGAGTTCAGATCAAGGATTAAGCTATTGACCAAACACCTACTTTTTGACATTGGCAAATGTTTCTTCCACCTTTTGCAAATGTTCCTGCAACATGTGCAACAACAGGATCACATGGAACTGTATTCCTTGCTGACTTCCAGTGTCATAATCTGAAAAGGCACTAGTATTTGGATCAGGCACTGCACTAGTTCCCATTTTTCATCCTCCATCATCATGGCTTTGGCAATTGCATCCCTTTCCTTTGTAGTACATAGTAATTGATAGACACGTACTGCTCAAACAGGCATTGTAGCATTTAGAAGGTGGAGATCCGACCAGTTGGCAACTCCTATATGAGAGCTTGCTGAATGATCCTCAACTGGTTCCAGATTTTGAAAGAATGCCTGAAATGAGTGCAAATCAGGTAATAAGTGACCTGTATTTTGTTGGTTACTGCTTCTTTTTTTTTTAGGAAATCCTACACAAGTAGGTTGATGCAATGCGCTAAGCATAGGACTCTGGTATGTCCTCCAACAGCCATGGTTTTGACAATATTACTGCCATTGTCAGTAGCAACAAATCCAATGCTGTGATATCTGGGTTTAAGCAATTCATAAACTTTACTAATAAATTCATACAAGACGTTGGCAGGTGGATGTGATTTCTCCACGGAGAACATTGCAACTGTTTCATGCCCCTAAATGTCTAAAAAGCATCCTCAACTTCGAGACCAGTGGCTAGCCTATGTTTAACCCCTTTGAAAAAGATCCAGTGTTCAATGATTCACATGTAGTCTTTTGCTTGACAATTAGTCCACATGCCTGCCTTGAGGTGCATGGACAGAACAGCGCTCTACTTAATTGCTTCACCCACCAATTGCAGCACTCGATGGTGAGGCACTGGCACAGTAATAGCAAGAAAATAAGCCCAGCTTAGAAATTTCCACTTTGGACAGAGGGTCTCCTCAATTTCCAGAAGCCACTCTTTTAACCAACTTCCCATTATATAAAAGGACTAGCTCATGGGTTTGGGGTATTGCAACTCCTGCTGAACATAGATTTGATAGTGTATTGTGGTTACTACTTTCTTTGTGAGGATACCTCCACAAGTGACCTACTACTAACAGGAAAGCAGCTTGGATTCTTTGGAGTGACTGTATCCCTCTTTTCCTTGTGCCATCCAAGGTTACTGTGGATGATGACTTCCTCCTTTGAGCGACAGTCAACTTATGCTCCTCTCTGACTAGCAGCTGTATCTTTGAGGGGCTCTTAGCTCACAGATGTGTTGATTTTTCAGATGGGCCAGTTGGCCCTGGTACCATAATGTTGACTTGTCTTACCACTAAGTACTGGTTTGTGGCAGTATGCAGACTTTATGCCACACTTATTTTGCAGACTGACATTTTGCCACCTAACTGCAGCACCTAAATAACTAGTGCTGCAGTTCGGAGTGGTGTAATGTCCTTGGGCATGGTGGGGAGGGTAGTGAGGGCACGGGAAGCACCCACAGATAGACAAACAAAAACTGTAATCACCATGGAGTAAACACCAGTGACAAGAGTGTGTCAATGTTTGCCCCGCTGTGAAATTTCCACAAATCATTTATGACAAAAATTAGCATTCTGCAATGTGCTCCTCATGTGGCCTAAGTGTGAATACGTCTCAAGTTGGGGAAGAGAGCTATCATGTTATCAAGCCAAAGCCTGAAAGATTTCTTGAGGTAGAGCTAGGTGGTTATGTTTGACTCTTTCTATGGTGGGCTATAGCTGTGACTGCAGTAGGGGTGGTGGTGCTTGCTGTAGGTTTTTGCATTCTTAACCCCTTGCATGCTCATGACGAAACAGTTCCGTCCTCAGCTGTGGTGGGCATGAGCTGAGGACGGTACCGTTCCGTCCCCGCACACGCCCATGGGCTGCTCCAAACAGGGATGACAGCGGAAATGCTTCTGCTGCCAAACCCTGACCCTCCCCTCTGCAGTCCGATGACATTGGCACCCACAAGTCACTCCAAAATCATGAAGAGCCGCTGGAGAGCATCAGAGGAGCAGGTAGATTTTTCCTGCCAGGGGAGGGGGGTTTACAGCGTGCATAGAGGCATAGGGGGAGAGGACAGAGTTTTTCCTCTCTCCTGATTTCTATTTGCAGGGCATTCCTGTTGTGTGATCGCGCATGGGGTCGCGATCGTGCAGCATGAATGCCACCACTGGCACCAGGGATTTTTGGGGGAAATGGAAGTGACCTCTTAGGCAAGGGTAGCTTCCAAATGGGGGCATACTGATTCGGCCATTTTGTACCCTCCCTTGGGGCAGATCGGCCATATTTGGAGGCTCATCTGCCCCCGGGGTGGCAGAAAACCCACTAGCACCAAGGATGTTTTTATATTATGTTTGGGGGTGGTCCCTTGGGCAAAGATCACTCCTATGGGGAATAATAATTTTTTTTAATTACTTTTGGCAGCTTTCTGCCCCCATCCTCCAGGGGCAGATCGGCCCTATTTGGAGGCCCATCTGCCCCTGTGCGGCAGAAAACCCACTGGCACCAGGGATGTGTATATATTATTCATTGGGAAGGCCCCTTGGGCAAGGGTCATCCCCAATTGGGGATGAAACTATTTGTATTTACTTTTGGCCATTTTCTGCCCCCTTCCCCCCACCGGCAGATCGGCCATCTTTGGAGGTCCATGTGCCCCGGGGGGCAGAAAACCCCCTAGCACCAGGGATATGTATATATTTATGTTTGAGGATGGCCCCTTGGGTAAGGGTTGCCCCAGTGGGATGGGGCATTGGTTATTATTGACTTTTGGCTGTTTTCTGTTCCCCTTGGTGGCAGATTGGCCATAATTTTTGACCCATCTGCCACCATGGGGGCAGAAAACCACTAGACACTAAGGACATTTTTTATGTGTCTGGAGTTCGTCTGGCAGTGTGTGTGGACTGGCATTTGGGTAGTGACATAGCGTTTTACAATGTTAATTGTTTTATTTGTTGTTGTTTGTGATTGTAATGTTTATTTCTCCTTTTTATTCTAGTTCAAAGCTTTTTCTTTTTTTGCTACTATTCCTACTTGTGGCTTCGTCACTGGTAGTTCTGCAGTTTGTGTAGTTGCATGTGCTTGGTAAGAAAACGTTTTTTGTACTATTTACTCTAAATGAGATTCATTTCCCAGCATATGAATACATTTTTTGTAAATAGTGTAATAATAGCAGCATGTTTAACTTCTGTTTTATTGTGTGTGAAAATCTTTTTGCATTTGTGCACGATGTGCATTGTATTGTCTTGTGAGTAATTCTTTTATGGTTTTTTCTTTCTAGTGGGATATTTTTGGTTTTTGCTGTGTATGCAGAGTAGGTGCTGGTGAGTCTAGCTGTCTCTAGCAAGTGAGTGGTATTGTTTTTGAGTATATATATCTTTGTGATAAAGCCACACTTTGTTTATTACTTATTTTACACATTGTTGGTTGTTGTTGACTTGTTTGTGAAGTTACTTTCCTTAGGAAGGATTTTGGCTAGCTGCAGAATGACTGCTCAGCAGGTTTTTGGTATGCTTTTCGAATCTTCCTCTTCCCATGGTTCAGGGGCAGACTCTGCATCTGAGGCAGACGAGAGAGTGGAAGATTATGGCAGTGAATTTTCTGTCCGAGAAGAATCATCTGATGATGAAGCCACTCTCAGTGTAGATGAAGTGCCTGTTTTAGAGGAGGACACTGTTGTGCCGATATGTGTAGTAAGAGGCATCTGTATTGCAGCCTGGGGCTGCAAGGCTTACCATTGGAAGAGCTGACCTCTGGGTTGCCTCAAACATGGTGCAGCTGGCGTTGCCTGACTTTACTGGTATTGCAGGGTATAAAGCAGATACTGAAAGTTTTTGCCTTTACATTTTTTTCAGTTGTTTATGGATGATGTATTCTTGGGTGAGATTGTTGAGCAGACTTATTTGTATGCTGAACAGTATTTGAGGGACAACAGTGCCAGACTTAAGCCCGACTCTAGAGCTACCTGGTGGACTCCCACAAATCTGGATGAGTAGAAGAAGTTCCTGGGTTTAACTTTTTTGATGGGTTTGATAAGGAAGCTGCCAATGTCTTTATATTGGTCTACTAGCTCCTTGATGGGAACAGCTATATTTCCTGCAATCATGAGCCGTGATTGGTATTTGCTTATGCTTCGAATGCTGCATTTTGTTGATAATGGTTTAGCGTTGCTGGGAATCACCCTGATTGTGACCGTCTTTTTAAGATTCAGCCTGTTCTTCATCACTTTGTAGATTGTTTTTCAAAGATATATGCTCCAGGTAAAGAAATAGCTGTGGATGAGTCTTTGGTCTTGTTTTAGGGCCATTTGGTTTTTAGGCAGTACATTCCTAGCAAGAGGGCATGTTATGGAATTAAGATGTATATGTTGTCTGAAAGTAGGACTGGATATGTCTATAATTTCAGGGTGTACACTTGTAGTGATTCCAGGATTGACCTCCCCTGGTTGAGCGTCCACTTTCGGAGTTTGTGAGAAAATTGTGTGGGAACTTGGTAGAGGACTTTTTAACAAAGGTCAACATTTATATGTAGATAACTTCTACACTGGTGTGCAATTGTTCAGTGAATTGGTCAAAGTGGACACTGTTGCTTGTGGCACAATCCGCTCTAACCGTAAAGGTTACCCAAAAAAACTTGTTTGGCAAAACCTTAAGAGGGGACAGTGCAGTGCTTTGCATAGTGATGAACTTCTAGCTGGGAGGTTTGCACACAGGAGAGATGTCGACATGCTGGCTACCATCCATGAATAAAGTATTTCATCTATGCCTGTTTGGGGTCAGGTTGCTGAAGTGCGCAAACCTGTGTGCCTTTTAGACTATAATAGGCACATGGGTGGTGTTGATAGAGTAGATCAGTGGTTGGAACCTTACACTGCTCTTCGCAAGGCTTACATTTGGTATAAGAAGTTGGCTACCCATATTTTCCACTTAGCAACCATTTAATGCTTTTGTTGTATTTAAGGATTGTTCTCCAGAGTCAAAGATAACATTTGTTAAGTTTCAGGAGTCTGTGATAGGCAGCCTTGTTGTAGTGGAACAGGGAAGTGTTCCTAGAGTTGGAGTGGTGGAGGATGTGGCTAAATTGAAAGATCACAATGATGTGTCTCAACCTGCACACCTTCAGTAATGTGAATGTCACCAGATTCCTACTGATATGTGAAAAGAAACAGTGCGTGCTGCTTCGTGTATGGGATCTGCCTCTGTCCCTAGAGAAATAATCGCAAATGTGGGCACGAAGAACACTCCGTGCTCTTACGAGGCACACAGCAAAATGAACCTGCAAGGTTTCAACAATGCTAGTAAATTATTTAAATACAATTTGAAAAAAAAAATCAAGATTCAAATCCATACGTAAGCTGTTCTTTTATATTTCCAGTCCAAATTTGTAAGGAAAAATTCAAATCATTTACAAATCAAAACAATATGTTCAGTTCCATCTGAATATAATAACAGAAATCAAGTACTGCTGAATATACATTTCTCTTTACTCTTTTCAAACCCCAATGCATTTCGGGTGCAACCCTTCTTCAGGGGGATCAGATGAAAAACAAACAGTTTCTTCAAGCAGCCTCCTACCGGAACACAAAGAGCAAAACTCAGTGCAATTCCATGTAATATAAGCTTCTTTTTACAAGTGATGCTTTGTTTATCTCTGCGCGCAAACACAAAGAACAGACCCTGCTCCAGTGTAGTAGAAAAAGAAAAGAAAAGAAAACCATGCGCCATGTGGGCTAGGGGTGATCGGATGTCAAGAGTATAATAAAAGATCGTGTCCCTGTGATCAACTATCATTGTCGAAATTCATGTGTCTGAAAAAAACAGTTGTGTGTCGAAGTGACATGCTGTGTTAAATCATGCGGTGATCTGCAATCATCAATATAAATTCAGCTCTAAAAGCCGGCCTCAATGTGCGAAGTGCATCAAGACGTGAAATGTTTAGCCGTACTTCGTTGTAGCAAGAAACGTCCTGCGGGGCTCCTAAATTAGTAGAGGTGCCCCTGACAAATGAGACACTAGTACCACACGTAAAGTGTACGTCTACGGTGTGAACCGTGTGAAAGTGCATTATCTTACCTCTGCAAAATATTTTGTGTAGCCGGGTCAAGGGCCCGTGGTATGATCTTTAGATAAAATAAAATAAACACAAATTATAACGGGCTCTGTTGTGAGAACTGCTTCTTAAAAGCTTCAAATGTTCCGTCACGGTGTATCACTATGAAACTCACCCTGTTGCACTATGTGCTGCTGTATCCGTGTAGCTTCGACGTCCAAGCGACATGTAATGAGGTCTTAAATTAAAATGAATTCCAGTTATAATAAGTTCTAACATATCGAGAGTTGGAGTGGTGGAGGATGTGGCTAAATTGAAAGATCACCACTTTACTGATCACATTTCTCCCACTCCCAAACAAGGAGATGTAGAGTCTGTATGCCCAGAGTGTCCTTATAAACCTTCGCTGTGTGTGCCTGATTGTTTTAGATTGTACCACACACAAAAAAGATTTTGGGAGCATCTGTGAGTGTAAAAGTGAACTGCCTGATCTATATTGTTTTATATTTTTTGTACAGTTTCAAGATTGGCATTAGTGCAATGTATGTAGTTAGAGCTTTTGTGTTTGTAGTTTTGGATCTACTTACAATTGGTTTGTGTTTTATTTTTTGTAAAAAACAAAATGTGATGGCGGTGTGTGTGGACTGGTGCTTGGCTGGCAGTGTGCGTGGACTGGAGCTTGGCTGGTGGTGTGCGTGGACTGGTGCTTGGTTGGTGGTGTGTGTGGACTGCCTCTTGCTTGGTGGTGTGTGTGGACTGGCACTTGGCTACTGGTGTGTGTGGCTGGCACTTAGCTGGCGGTGTGTCTGGTCTGGCATTTGGCTGGTGGTGTGCATGGACTGGCACTTGGCTGGCGGTGTGTGAGTAGTGACTTGCTGCTGGTCACTACACACACTGCTAGCACCAGCTGGTGTGGTTACTGTGTCAGGCATGTGGGTGTATAAAAGTGGTGGGCTCTTGAATGGCACTGTCTGTTGATGTGAGTTTTGTAATGTGCTGGGACCGCAGCATGAATGATCTTGTGTGTGTCACGTATGAACAGTGTGTGACTAGCCTGTAAACTGGTTGACGCCTTCACACAGCTTTACAGCTCACGAGCTGTGAGTCACTGGTTCAGTTTTTGACCTTTCAATTATTAACAGTGCATTTCATTTTTGTGAAATCTCTTATTAATAAAATGTTATATATTGAACTCACCCTTGTGCCAAATCCACCCAGTATGTGTATGGGCTTGAGGAATAGATGGTTGTACAGTAATAATTGTCTTTTCTGTCTTTTTCTGCCAGGGCGTACATTGTCTCTTTTTGTGAATGTTGTAATATGAATGTTGTAATGTGTTAGTTCTGTGGCAGGCGGTGTGAATGGTCTTGTGTGTATCACATGTGAAAGGTATGTGAGAGGCCTGTAAAGCAGTTGGGGCGTTTTGACTTTGCAGCTCACAAGCTGTGAGTCACAGGTTCCGTTTTTTTACCTTTCAATTAGTAACAGTGCATTTCATTTTTGTGAAATCTCGTTAATAATATTTTATAAATTGAACCATCACTCACCCTCATGCCAAATCCAACCAGTTTGCGTGTGTACTTGAGGAATAGATGGTTGTGCAGTAATATTTGTCTTGTCTGTTTTTCTCTGCCAAGGTGTAAATTGACTCTAAGGAAAATCTACCAACTCTAGATATTTTCATAAACTAAACAACCAGGGGAGTGCACGGTGGTGTCTCTCTTGTGGATCCTAACAAGTTTTCTAACCCACCATGCCCTGCAAACCTCAAAATGTGACTAAAGTCACACAATTTACTTGCATTACTGTGCCATAATCTTCCAGAATCAGAAAGAAACCACAAATGTCCTACGAAATGTTCCCCCAGGTTTCCTGATAACAATACTGCTTCACTTGTGTGGGTAGGCCAAGAACCTGCAACAGGGAAGGGACCAAAACATATTTTGGACACATCAGAATTTACTATCACACAACAACCTTGTTTTGCAAGGGGGTCACCTGAGTTTTGGATCCCGGGCTCAGGGCCCATCTAGGAAAACCTAACATACCCAGACAGTTCTGAAAACTAGACACCCGGGGGAGTCCGGTGATGTGTGGCTTGCATGGATCCCCCAACAGTTTCCTACCCAGAGTCCCCTGCAAACACAAATTTAGATAAAAAAATCACATTTTCCTCACATTTCTGTTATGGAAAGTTGTGGGATCACTGGCTGAAACAAATTTCCTACCACCCAGAGTTTTCCCAGGTCTGATAACAATGCTACCTCACTTGTGTGGGTGGACCAAGTGCCTGCGACAGTGATGGGCCAAAAATATGTAGAGATTGAGGGGATATCACAGCGAGTTGATAAGCACAACTGTTTTTATACGTTATAAGCTGACTCTGCTTTGGGCACCCACACAAGTGAGGTATAATTATACTTGGAAAACCAAGGGGAACGCTGGGTGGTAGGAAATTTGTGCCGGCGTGTTGATCCCACGCAGAAATGTAAGAAAAATGTGATTTCTTTTAGCTAAATTTGAGGTTTGCAGGGGTAAGAAAACTTTGGGGGATCCACCAAGCCACACCTCCCTGGACTCCCCCGGGTGTCTAGTTTTCAGAAATATCTGGGTTTGGTAGGTTTCCCTAGATACTCGCCGAGACTGGGACCAAAAACACAGGTGACTCCCTGGCAAAACCAGGTATTGTTGTGATCATTAATTTTGAAGTTTCCACTGTACATTTTGGGCCATTTCCTGTCCCGGGCACTAGACCTACCCATACAAGTGAAGTGCCATTTTTATCAGAAGACTTGGGGGAACGCTGGGTGGGTGACGGTTTGTGGCTCCCCACAGATTCTAGACCTTTTCATCACACAAATGTGAGGAAAAAGTGTTTTTTTTCTTTTTTACAAAGTTTGAGGTTTGCAAGGGATTCTGGATAACAGAACCTGCTGGCAGCCACACAAGTTACCCCATCCTGGATTCCTCTTGGTGCCTAGTTTTCAAAAATGTACAGGTTTGCTAAGTTTCCCTAGGTGCCGGCTGAGTGAGCGTCCAAAATCCACAGCTGGGCACATTGCAAAAAAAGGGTCATATTTCACTGGAAAAATGTGATGTGTCCACGTTGCGTTTTGGGCTGTTTCCTGTTGCGGGCACTAGGTCTACCCACACTGCCGGGTGGGTGAATGTTTGTGGCTCCCTGCAGATTCCAGAACTTTCCATCACAGAAATGTGAGCAAAATGTGTTTGTTTTCTTTTACAAAATTTCAGGTTTGCAAGGGATACTTGGTAACAGAACCTACTGAGAGCCACACAAGTTACCCCCTCCTGGATTCCCCTGGGTATTTAGTTTTAAAAAATGTACAAGTTTACTAGGTTTTCCTAGGTGCTGGCTGAACTAGGGTCCAAAATCCAAAGTCAGGCATATTGCAAAAAAAGTGTCAGATTTCAATGGAAACATGTGATGTGTCCACATTGCGTTTTGGGCCATTTCCTGTTGCAGGCACTAAGCCTACCCACACAAGTGAGGTACCATTTTTATTGGAAGACTTGGGGGCATGCTGGCCTCATGGAAGTGTGTGACTCTCCGCAGATTCCAGAACTTTCCATCACAGAAATGTGAGCAAAATGTTTATTTTTTTACAAAGTTTCAGGTTTGCAAGGAATTCTGGGTAACAGAACCTGGTGAGAGCCATACAAGTCACCCCATTCTGGATTTCCTTGGTTGTCTAGTTTTCAAAAATGTACAGGTTTGCTAGGTTTCCCTAGGTACCGGCTGAGCTAGGGTTCAAAATCTACAACTAGGCACATTGCAGAAAACAAAAATCAGATTACATTGGAAAAATGTGATGTGTCCAAGTTGCGTTTTGGGCCATTTCATCTCACGGGCAATAGACCTATCCACACAAGTGAGGTACCATTTTTATCTGAAGACTTTGAGGAAAGCTGGGTGGGTGGAAGTTTGTGGCTCCCACAGATTCCAGAACTTTCCATCACAGAAATGTGAGGAAAATGTTTGTTTTTTTACAAAGCTGAATATTGCAAGGCATTCTGGGTAACAGAACCTGGTGAGAGCCACACAGGCCACCACATCCTGGATTTCCCTGGGTGTCTAGTTTTTAAAAAAAGTACAGGTTTGCTAAGTTTTCCTAGGTACCGGCTGAGCTACTGTCCAAAATCCACACCTAGGCACATTGCAAAAAAGTGTCACATTTCACTGGAAAAATGTGATGTGTTCACATTGCGTTTTGGGCTATTTCCTGGTGCAGGCACTAGGCTTACAAACACCAATGAGGTACCATTTTTATTGTGGGACTTGGGAGAATGCTAGGTGGGTGAAAGGTTTTTGCTCCCCACAAATTCTAGAATGTTCCATCACAGAAATGTGAGAAAAATGTGTTTTTTTTTTAAACGTTTGAGGTTTGCAAGGGATTCTGGGTAACAGAACCTGCTGAGAACCACAAAAGTCACCCCATCCTGGATTACCCTGGATGTCTGGTTTTCAAAAATGTACAGGTTTGCTAGGCTTTCCTAGCTGCTTGCTGAGCTAGGGTCTGAAATCCACAGCTAGGCACATTGCAAAAAAAGTCAGATTTCACTGCAAAAATGTAATGTGTCCACCTTGCGTTTTGGGCAGTTTCCTGTCACGTGCACTAGGCCTACCCACACAAATGAGGTACCATTTTTATCGGTAGACTTAAGGAAACACAGAATAGTAGAACAAGTGTTATTACCAATTGACTTTCTAAGCATTTCTGCCTTCCAAATGTAAGACAGTGTGTAAAAAGAAGTCATTTTGAAAAATGCCCGCTAATTCACATTCCAGTATGGGTACCCACAAATTCATAGATGTGCAAATAACCACTCTTTTAAACTCCATATGTTGTTCCCATTTCAGAAATACATAGGTTTCCTTGATACCTATTTTTCACTCTTTATATTTTGGCAAATGAATTGAGGTATACCCTGTACACAATGAAAAACCATTGCAAGGCGCAGCTTAGTTATTGGCTCTGGGTACCTCGAATTCTAGGTGAATCTAGAAGTCCTATATATCCTCACATCCAGAAGGGTCCAGCAGATGTAACGGTATATTGCTTTAAAAAATCTGCCATACTTAGAAGAAGTTACAGGTAAAAACATAGACACAAATGGCTGTTTTTCTTTCAACTCAATTTCAATATTTTTTTATTTCAACTATTACTTTCTATAAAAAAAAAGCTTTGACAGATCTAAACACATATGCCCTCTTGCTGAATTCAGAATGTTGTCTTCTTTTCAGAAATGTATAGCTTTCCAGGATCCATTATTGCTTTTACACAAATTTCTACCACTTACTGGAAGGAGGTTGAAAGCACAAAAAAAGGTAAAATATGCCATGTCCCACTAAAATGCCAAAACTGTGTAGAAACTTTTGGTTTTCTGACAAAAGATCTGCCTGTTCCTGGAAGCTGGGAAGATAGTGATGTTAGCACCACAAACACTTCATGATACCATTTGCAGGGAAATAACCAGACACTTTCTACTGCAGCACTTTTCCCCCAAAAACCAGAATTTAGCTTATATTTTGGCTAATTTCACAGTCCCTTCCAGTGGAACCCACAATCCCTGGGTACCTTTAGAATCCCCATGATGTTGGAAGAAAAGGACGCAAATTTGGCATGGATACCTTATGTGGACAAAACGTTACGGGGGCCTAAGCGCGAGCTACCCCAACTAGCCAAAAAATGGCTTAGAACAGGGGGGAGAAGGCCTAGCAGGAAGGGGATAAAAAGAAGGAATCTGGTAATTTTGGTGGTACTACATGACTCAGGGAAGGTTGAATAGAGGTGATCTGTACTTCCTATGTGCCAGTCTCCACACAAACAATCCCTGGGTCATCATCTTCCTCACTTCCAATGTTTTTGGTAAACATTCTTTTCCCTTGTTTTTCATGGCAGATCTCAGTCGCAGTCCAATCCTGATCAAGGTTTGAAGAAAATAGAGTAGTGCTCTTTCTTTTCTTTGTAGGAGATTGGGAAGCCCATGTGTCCAGTGTAAGAGCAGTCACAACAACAGCTTGTTCAGCAGCAAGCTTAACTTCCTCCTCTGCTCTTTCCTCCAGAAGATCAGGTGTGGCAGAATGTATTTGCTGATGAGTTTACTGTGAAGGTTCTGAATGCTGCTGGGGCAATTTGATTTCCAATTTGCTGCTCACAGTCATGATTGCAGACACTGCAGTTCTGAGAGACATCCGCTTTGATTTTTGTGGTGATCATGGTGGTGGTGCCATTGCTGATCCAGGGGTGATCCTCCTCACAGCTTCTCCCTGCCCAATGGAGGGTGCAGCAAGTATGCCACATTGCCAGAACATGGATGAAGACATGATTCAAGTGGCAGCAATGGCAACATATTTCTTCTCCTCACTGGCCAATTTCTTGTCAGGAACCTCCTTCTTTGGGGGTCATCTCCTTTACTTCTTGTTTAGATTAGCAGCACAGGAAGAAGCACTTAGTTGAAAAATGTCTGGACTCCGGTGTCAGCAAATTGACAGATTTCTCTCCTTCTCAGTCAGTAATATCCTTTTGTGCCCCTGAAGGCAATAGAGAAGGAAGAGAACGAGACTTAGCAATTCAGAAACAGACTGGCTTCACAAAATTGCGGCCGCTCAACACATGACTTTGGCCAGCTGGAAGGAGGCAAGGAGAACAAAGACAAAATGGCTGCTGAAGACACACACACACGCACACACACACACACCGACTCCACAAAATGGCAGTTACTGCATGGCCAGCAAAGAAGTAGGCATGGAGAACAAAGACAGAATGACTGCCTATGACACTTTTGACACACACTGGTTCCACAAAATGCCCGTCACTGCACCACCACCAAATACAGAGGCATCTAGAACAAAGACAAAATGGCCACCTATGACAAAACACACACTGTGGGTTCACAACATGGCCTCACTATTTGATCAGCAAAGAAGGAGGTATGGAAAACCAAAAGAACATGGCTGCACTACTCTGATTGGAGTCACTCCCTCTTTCTCCATCAATAAAAACTTGCAATGATTACACAAATATGCACCCAGAATCTTACTGGGTCTATCTGAGGGCCGAATAAATCACCAGTAGAGCAACAACAATAAATTCAACAGCACAGCAAAATGGAAACATTGTGAAAACGTGAAAAATGCCACAAGCACAAATAGAACAAGGTAACAATTACTGATGCCAAATACTTTTAAAAGTCGAAGAAAAACTGTCAAATCAACCGTCTCACACAATCACGAGCAAAATGAAAAAAAACAAAAAAGCATCAGGGATTGCGGTGCCTGTCAACACAAACATTTTGCAAAGAACTGCATTGAACTTACTTGATTTCCCAAAAAATAGCCAAGATTGCAGCTTCCAAGGGTGGATGATGCAGTAGAGATTGCACACAAAAGAAGAATGATTCTTTCCCTCCAAAATCCGAATCCAAAATGACCAAGAGCAGGATAAAGAATAGAGAGAAGGCTTCTTCTGTATTTATAGTAGCCTGACTCTCTATGGCATTTGCTTTGTGAAAATCAAAAAAAAAAAAGATACTCAAAATTTACTTGAACAGTCCACATGAATAAAAAAGCTAATGCTGAATAACTTTTATAGTTTATTTAATTGGTTTTATTATTTTATTGGTGTCCGCGTAAAAGAAATGCTGTGCACATTCAGATTGATTGTGTTGCTGCCATGCCTCGACCACTTTGTTCTAATGCTCCAGCAATAGTTTTTTTGACAAACAAATATCTCATCCACTTAAGATGGTGTAATGGAATATTCTCAGGTATTACACTAAGTTTCACAATGCAAAATTCCAGAGATTATACCAAATTGCACCAGAGTAAATAAAAGTACACCAGGACCTACTAATAACCGCTTAATACCCCTAACACCTCCTATTCTTGAACTCTAAAAACAGCAAATTATCCCTTAATGCTATCCTTCCCTGAACCCTACAAAACCCGTACTGCTCCTTAACACTATCATTCCCTGAACCCTCTAACTAACCCTTACTGCTGCCAATCCCTTAATCCTACCAACCCCTTTATGCTACCCTCCCCAGAATTCTGAAAACCTCTTCCTATCCTTTAATACTATCCTTCACCAAACCCTAAAATCCCTTACTACTCCTTTATACTACTCATCCCTCAACTCTAAAAATCCCGAACTACCCCTTAATTCTACCCTTCTATGAACCCCCCAAAAAATCCTTACTATTCCTTAATGCCACCTTTCCCTGAACCTTAAACCCCCAAATGTCCCAAAATGGCTAACCTTACCTGAACCCTAAAAACTCTTACTGCCTCTTAACACTACCCTTTCCTGAAATATAAAAACCTCTTACTACCCTTTTACGCTACCCATCCCTAAACCCTAGAAGCCTGAATCACCACTTAATGCTTCCCTTCCCTTAACCCTACAAAATGCTTACTACCCCTTAACACTACTATTCTCTGACCCCTTAATACCCCTTAGCGTTACCGTTCCCTGTATCATGAACACCGCTTATTAGGCCTCCGCCTCCTTCCCCACATCACAGTAAACCCTCTCTGCTTTAGCAGAAGGATGCCCCCACGCTCCTGCTCCCAGAAATTTTCGACTTTTACATTTTATTTCCACAAGATATTATTATTGCAAACTGTTTATTCTGCAACAAGGTGAAATCTTTATTCCCACTAACTCAGTTTGGACATGGGCAGATTAATCTTTTTTTGTGTTATCCTGGAGATTGTTCCATATATTCCGAGGGGGCTGTTTATGAATTGTGTATGAAGTTTTCGTTCACAGGGGCGCGATTTAATATGTTACTGAAAGGGGGCGGTGGTTCTTTTTTCTCCGGCTGGAAAACTCAATAATGTGAAGAGGGATGAGTCAGGCATATTATATCTGTGGTGGATCACTCGCTATCGAGATAATTGCGTAGTTTGCCGGTTCACGTCTGGACTCCAATAGATCTTACTCAAATTGTTATCCAAGAATCATCGAGATACATTTTAGAGCTCACGGTTTGATAGAGTTTTCCTTTTTTTACAATTTTGTCGCATTTGGCGATGCAGCGCGAGAAACGAAATTCGTTTTATTTATTTATATGTGTACTTACCTGTAATAGGCCGTAATCCGTAGTTTACTACCCCCCACCCTGCCCCTCCCCCGCCCCACGTCAGCGCCCCGGCGGCACTCCCACCACCGACCGCTACTGGTCGCTAACCCGTTTGCACATGCAAAAATGGATCATACATCTGGCCCTAAGTGCTTGTGCACAATAAAACAATACAATCACAAAAAAATACTTTAATAGTATGTTCACTTGAACTTATGGCAGTTATCTAAGCTTCATACAAAAGCTGTTTTTGTTTACTTCAGTGTTACCAATATTCACAGCTATTAGTTTGCTGATTAAAAATGACAGTATGCAGGGAGACTCAAAACAAGCATTTCCAATGCAATCGGTCTCGCATTTGGGAAAGTTAGAGCTATTGGCGTTGCAAATCATATCGTTTTTTACTTGTGTTTTTTGTTTGCAGTGGAGTGGATGTATGTTGTTTGTGGTGAAAGTATGTGGGGAAATTGGAATTGTTAGTTGTGGAATTGTGTGGGGTGGAATTGTGTGGTGTGTAGTGTATTTGTGTTTTGGAAATATGTGGGATTGTGAATAGATAGGGCTGAGAGCTGTATAAAATAGATAGTAAGATTGAGAGTGATAGGTAGTTTGTGTATGAAGTGGTGAATGAAATCTGGGAAACAGCCTTTATACTGCAGCTTGACCCACGTTGTGTCTTAACTGCGCGGTCTGAACCACAGATGCGTCTTTACAATGCATTCCTTTATCACACAAGATGTCAACAACTTGCCTTAAGGAAAGTGTTGTTGGATTGATGTTGGAATTTAAGTCCAACATTTTCCCTACAGTTGCACAGACTGGATTTGGAATAGTAAATTATACTATTACAACTCCAGAGCTTTCCCTAAGGCAAGTCGTTGTAACGAATTGCGTGGTAACTGAATGTGTTGTAAAGATGCATTCGTTGTTTGGACCACGTTATTAAGGCAGGTGTTATTAATGCTTGCGTGGTCCAACATGCCACAATGAAATCTATATAGAGTGTGTGAGAAAGAGAGAATGAAGGGCAGAGAAGGTTAAAGACGCATAAAGTGGCTGAGCTTGTGAACGCAGAAGACACCGAAAGAAGTGGAGGAGAGTGTGTGTTTTAGGTTTGGATTTTTGAAAAGTTATGGTAAAGCACCTGTGCTGAAAGACGTGACGTGAACCAATATGAGAAATACTGGATCAGTGCAGTCGTTGTGCAATGGAATTATGTGGATAGTAATTATGCGGTATTGAGTGTAGTGAACTTAGGTATAGTGGTATTGTGTGTCATGGAGTGGTATGTATTGAGTGGAATTATGTGGCGTGGAGTTGAATTATGTGGCATTATGTGGAATTTAGTGGTGTGGATTGAATGTATGTGGTGTGTAGTGGTATTTTGTGTTGTGGAGAGGAATTTTGTGCTGTGGAATGGAATTGTGTGGAGTTGAATTGTGTTACATGTAATTGTGTGGCATTGGGTGAAATTATGTAGAGCAGAATTATGCTGCATGGTGTGGATTATATTTATGTGGAGTGTTGCTATGTGGGATGGGGAAAATTTATGTGTAGTGTAATTATGTGGTCTGGAGTGGAGTGTATGTATATTGTGTGGTATGGTACTGTGTGGCATTGAATTGTGCGGTGTGACATTGTGTGGCATGGTGTGTAATTATGTGGAGTGTAGATATGGGGCACGTTGAGGAGTTGAATTTTGTTGAGTTCTGTGTTTTGGAGCTTTGTTGATATATGTGCAGTGTAATATGTGGCGTGAAGTGTAATTATGTAGGTCGGAGTGTAATTATGTGTAGTGGAATTATCTGGAGTTGAATTGTGTTGCTTGGAGTGTTAATGTTGCATGCAGTGGTATTATGTGAAGTAGAATGATGTGTCATGGAGTGGAGTGGAAATTTGTGCAGTTGAATTTGATGTATTGTAATTATGTGGCATGTAGTGGAATGATGTGGAGTTTAATTGTGTGGTGTGGAATTATGGGATGTTGAAATGTGTTGCGTGGTGGAATTATGTGGTGTGCATTTGTGTGTTGTAGAATTGCATGGCAGTTAATTGTGTGGCAGTGTTTTTAATTATGTGGAGTTGAATGCTTGTTGTCTTCATAAGCCAGCTGAGAGCGTGGGGCAGTCTGCATCAGTTGGCTATATTGCCCAGTGATCTCAGTGAGCCTTAAATTGCTGTTGACTTGGAAGAAGCTTGCAAAAAATGTGATTAATTTATTAACTGTGAACACCCACGCTTGTGGGCCAAAAACAAACACGTGGAAAACATTGTGCCAAAGGTTAGCAACTTAACCCAAAGGTATTAGAGTGCCTCAGAGGAGCAGCAGTTGCATTAAAAAAAGGACATTTTTTTTGTAGGCACAAAAAACGCCATAGACACACACATGCATTTACAGAATATACAAGATGCACACATATACACAATGTACACCAACTGAATGCACACATAAGAAACACATAATGTTCCCACACACACACAAAGACAATGCACCTATGAGCAGCAGCCCCAGGGCACTGCAGTTTCCAAGCAGGGCATGTGTGTGGGGAGCTGGCTTAGAAGCTCTGCATGCGCCACGGTGCTGTGTGTCAATTTTATAAAGCATGAACTTACCCTAAAGATATTACAATGCTTCATATTAAAACCAGTTGTATCATATGGAAACCAGTTGTATTACAGGAGGACATATTTTTTTGCAGGCACCTAGAGGTTAAGTGAGTTTGTTAGAACCACAAAATGTTTAGCTTTACAGCAAGAATTAAAGCCCCATATCAGTGTGACCCTTCAAAGGATCAAATCCCAGGGCCACACTGTACCATATTATCATAACAAAAAAGCTGCACATGTTCTAGCCAAGAATAAAGCCGCACATATTTCATGAAAACAGACATAGCCTTTGATTCTTGATCCTTATCTTATCTGTGCTGTCTCCTTCCTGGAGCACCCATAAAACACCTTGTCAGTAGTGCGAACACTTGCAATAAACTCTGCTTAAGAATACCAAAATGCTGGCTCCCACAGAGCAATAAATTGAACCCTCCTGCACCACCTTTCTGAAACAATTACATTATGTAAACATTTGTGTAGGTATGAAAAATGCAGTAAATACACATAAGGCACACACGCATATACAGAGTACACACACACAATCTACACACCAACTGAATGCACACATATTACATATGTACCCAGATAATATGCACACATTGGTTTGCCCCACACATGAAAATTCACAAATACACTATGCAACCAGCTGCAGCAACAGGGTGCTACAGTTTATAAGCAGGGCCTGTGTGTAGGGAGCTGGCTTGAAGCTCTGCACGCACCGCGGTGCTGCATGTCAATTTTATATAGCATGAACTTAACCTAAAGATATTACAACGCTTCATATCAAAACCAGTTGTATAGCGCTTTATATAAAAAGCAGTTGTGTTACAAAATAATTTTTTTGCACTTTTGCAAGTGGTAAACATTGAGCCGAAGGAGTAGGTAGCAACTTCAAAGATCTACATGCGATGCGGTGCTGCGTGTCAATTTTATATATAGCGCAAACTTGATATTACAACGCTTCATATGAAAACCAGTTGTATTACAAAAGGACATTTGTTTTGCACATGGAAAACATTGTGCCGAAGGTGTAGGGAGCTAACTTCAAAGCTCTGGACACACTGCGGTGCAACGTGTTAATTTTATATACCGCAAACTTAACCTAAATATATTACAGTGCTTCAAATGAAAACCATTGAAAAAATAAACATGCAGGCACACGCTGCGGTGCTGCCTGTCAATTTTATATCGCAAAAACGTAACCTAAAGATTTTACAGCGCTTGATATGATCACCAATTGTATAGCGCTTTATATATAAACCTGTTGTATTACAAAAGGAAATTTTTTTTGCACATAAAAAACATTGCGCCGAAGGTGTGCGGAGCTGGCTTAAAGATCTATACGTGCCGCGGTGCTGTGCATCATTTTCATATACCGTGAACTTAACCTAAAGATAATACAGCGCTTCGTATAATAAAAACCAGTTGTATTACAAAAGGACATGTTTTTTTAGACCAAAAACAAACACATAGAAAACATTGGGACAAAGGTTGGGTGCCTTGAGACCCTCACGGGTGAGCATCCATGCTTTACAAACCTTGATTGATTGATTGATTGAGATGTGAAGAGATAACTTTGAAGCTGTGCACACGCCGCTGTGCTGCGTGTCAATTTTAAATATTACAAATGGACATGTTTTTGGCACGTCAAAAACATTGCGCCGAAGATGTGGGGAGCTATCTTCAAAGCTCTGTACATGCTGCAGTGCTGCGTGCTAATTTTATATAGCATGAACTTAACCTAAATCTATTACAGCACTTCATATGAAAACCATTGAAAAAATAAACGTGCAGGCTGCATTATAAAATAAACCATAACAAAACAGTGGCACAGGAACATTCACAAAACAAACACGTACAGGCTGCTAATAAGAAAAGTGTGTGCAACCACAAAAGGAAAAAGCCTCTGGAGAAAGGATAGCTGTAATAGGCCAATACTCCAGGGGAGGAGCACAACACAAGAAAGTGGGACAAATAAAACCAATAAACCAAACAAAAGCAAGGATTTACAAATGACACAAAAGTGACCAAATCGGCAGCAAGGGGCGGAATTAAACCCCACATACTGAAGACAGCATGTCTCAAAGAGACAGCGCATGCGCTGCCTAGGCGAGACCTAAAAATACCACAATTCTGTATTGTTCCAATTTTAAAAAAATACAGGAATGCGACTGGATTTTTGTCTGTCTCTATATATGTAAACAAAGCCAGCAAAGACATTAAAACTGGGAGTCCTAAATAAAATAATACCCATAAGTGTCAAAACAATTCAGCTTTTGGGTGGCCATAGATTAATGAACAGAATCCTGCCGGGGGAGAAGCAATTGACAACTAAAAACCCTACACCCTTTGCTGCAGCTCCCATCTCTCTACATATTAGTAGAACACTGCACGGTCTTGGGCTATGTTTTAACTAATTAGTGCCTTCTAGGAGTTGCAGTCTCTTCTTTTTGATTAAATCAATGGGACTTGCTCAACTGATAGTAGTAAATTGTTTAAGGAAAGCTTAGGACTTGAAGCATGAGGCTCTTTTTATGAGGAAATACAGCAAGTGGTAACTTACCATTCAGCCATTCTTGCCACTCTACCAGGCATTTATGTCGCCAGTACTGATATTCTGTATACTGTAGGCAAATGGTATTCATGCTGTTCATAAATGCAACCACTGGAAATTCCTCTTTTGAAAAAAATCACTTGTGGAACAAACCATTTTCTATAATTCAGCAGCTCTGAAGGCAGCATTAATTACCACCTGTGGTAAGTTTTTACCAAAATTGAAAAATATATCACCAGCTATATGTAACGAACATTTGCAAAGCCAATGTGCCTCGCCTCTGCGAGAGCTATTGGTTTAGCCTATTTTAGATGTGTGGTACAGTAGTGTGGTTGTTCAGCATGTCCACAATTTTAGTAATAATTACTGTGATTTGGAATGTATTGTAGTGTCATTTATTAAGACAGGAGGGAGGGTGTGAGGTAAAAAGTAAAATGGAAAATTCAATTAAATTGAGATGTTTTTGTATAGCGCATAGCCACCCGACCAGGCCTCCAAGCGCTGATAGCAACAGCACCATCTGAATACCTGCATGAACTTTTGACTAAAGTCGGGCTTCAGAAGAGATGAGTTTTGAGACGTTTTCTGAAGGAGACTTCCGACTGTTTAAATCTGAGGACTGCAGGAAGGTTGTTCCAAAGTTTGGAAAAAAGCAAAGCAAAGGAGCGACCACCGCTTCTTGCTCAGTTAACTTTAGAAACTCTCAGAAGCATTTGCCTAATGGACCGAAGAGGCCTACATGGAGCATAGGGGGTGAGTACTTTCTGAGTGATGAGTGGGCCTTTCCCATGGATGACCAGATGAGCAATGCAGAGTGCCTTAAACAGAATTCTTTTTTGAACCGGTAGCCAGTGCAGGGCTGCTAGGACTGGACTGGCTGATGGATGCTTGGGTATTTTGTGAAAGATTCAGGCAGCAGCATTCAGGACCACTTAAAGTCGTTTTATCATGTATTGTGGACTCCCTAAATAAAGAGAGTTTCGATAGTCTAGATGTGAACTGATTAAACCCTATACCACCACCCTCCAAGTGGATAGTGGTAACATATGGAAACATTTTCTAAGGGATCTCTGAATGCTAAAACAGGACCCAGACAGTTTTTGGGCATATGTTTCCATGGTGAATGTGTCATGTATCCAGAAACCCAGGTTTTTTACTGCCTGGGCAGGCTCAGGTATTTCTCCTAGTTGTTCTGGCTATGGCAATTCCAACCATCTTGACCTGTTGTTACCGACCACAAGTACTTCTGATTTGTCACCATTAAGTTTCAGGCTACTTGCAGACATCCAGTCTGTGACATCCTTGAGACATGAGTTAAGTTGGGTGGAAGTTCGACTGACATGAGGTGTAAGAGCCATGATGATCTGTGTATCATCTGCATACGACACTCAGGCTAATCTGTGTGCCTGTACAATCTCTGCTAGGGGGAGTACATAAAGATTAAAAAGGGTGAGGCTCAGTGAGGAGCCCTGTGGAAATCTACACTGTAGAGGATGGATGGCTGAGTAAAGCACATCTTCGCACACCTAGAAAATGGGAACAAAGAAGCAGCATGGACAACGGTTGTCTGAAAAAAGTAGTATAATACAGCCAGCACTGGCTGCATTTTTTGTTTATTTTTGTCGGATGGTGGGTGGGAAACATAGACAATGGGTGTGATAGTGGGAGGAAATAAGCAACCTGGGCAATGGAGAGGGTGATAGGAAATAAGTACCACGTACAGTGGAATATGCTGTTCAATTAGAAGGTATTAAATAACATATAAATTGAATCAGATACAGTTAGTTAATGGGTTAAGGCAGGAGGGAGAGTGGGAGGCAAGGATGAGAACGGAAATCTATATGGTATTGACACCGAAACATTTATATTCCGAGAATCCTGGTTAGAAAATGTCACTGTGCCCATCTAAAACAGGATCTGAAAAGCCAATTGCGTTGTCTTTGATATAGCACAGATCTAGCATAGAACATGCATGTTTCCCTCACACACAAAATGGGTGCAACACATGTATCAGAGGTGCAAGCTGTCCTCACATACAGTACAAAGAGCAGTGCAGCTTCCCCTCACAGAAAGAGGTGAAGTGTAGAGAAACGCACAAGCTTCCCTCGCACACAGAACTGTACCAGCAAAGGCAGGCCCAACAAAGGATTCCCTCTGACAACAGAACAAGAGTAGCACAGGTGGCAGTAGGAAGGCAAGCATGGGAGTAGCACTGGAAGCTTTTATAATACAGAGCAGGCAAACACAGTATCTATTTAAGCTTCACTCTAAAGCACAACTTAGCAATGGAATGCTGTTGAAAGTGACATAATGCATCCTATTTTATCATCAGTTTAAACCAAATTCCATGTTAGTTCTAAATATAATATACCAAAATGTGAACATTCAGTGTGCATTAAGCCCACAAAATGCAAACACTGCCCGGGACCCCATAATGGCAGGTCTGTACAAAATAAACTTGTGTAATAATTCTCACAAACTGGCTGTAATGTGTGCATTATGTTTGCTGACAACTTTTTTTAGACTTTCTCAGCATTCAAGTTTCGATCCCAGTGAACTCAGACTGGGTCAGCTGTGCATCAGATTAGCATTAACAAAATCAAAAACTGCAGTCAGTTCATCAGCTTGACCTAGGCCTCATATGCAGAAGCAAAGACTCTCTTCACTAAGTGCATACCATGCTCTTGTGACATCACCAGTCTCCTGCTACCATATATCTGGGCTCAATTGCGATGTCATATGGTCGGCCACAAGAGGAAGAACTGAGCAAATAGCACCTGGCAGCTCCATCTTTATCTATATTCTACTCATTAGGACACAGAAGGATGTTCATAATATGCCCTCTTTAGCACACTACTGCAGGTAAGTGCAGGAGGATTGTATGTACAGTTACCAATAACAAGCAAACTGTCTTTAAAAGACACATGCAGACAGAATGCAATTAATTCTGAGTGCAGATAGCAGTTTACTGTGGCCAGAACGTACTTCTGCGTTGTTGTGTGTCTAGACTCCGTGCTTTGGAACAGGCTGCATGGAAGATAAAGATAGGCGGCTGTAAATCTAACAGATAAGGGCTGTTAATCACAAAGTGATGCAAAGGGAGAACTGTTGCAGGCCAACCAAGTGTCTTTATGACACACTCAGTTCCTTTGTTCTTTGTAGACTCCAATAGCCAAAATGGCCTGACCTTACATCTGCTGGATGGCTGTCTGCAGAGATGGCACTGAGAATAGTGGTGGTGGTATAGAGGGGCCAGCTGTCGGAATTCCTAAGGCAGCCTCATGATGACATGCACCCATTTTTAGGTCTCGCCTGAGCCAGCGCGCATGCGCTGCCCTGCGAGGCTTCTAGTAAGGACTTTAAACTCGGACCACACGCTCGTGCGTGTGGTCCGAGTTTATAGTCACACACTATTGGCCTTTGCATGCGTCTTTCCAAGAAAGACAGCACGCAATTGGCCAAAGGCGGGTGCATGTCCCGCCTCTCTTCCAAAAGTTAACTCCCACGGCCTAAGGCTCTCGGGAGCGAGCAGCGGCGCGTTGCATTCCTCATTGTGGATCAGGTTACTGCGGCCGCGGCTTTCACTTTTGCGTGCATCAGCGGGCACGATGTCAGCTGCATTCATTACAGCGCGCGCACCACTCTTTTATGAAAAAACACGTATGTATGTGCGCGCGCGCACCACTCGTGGGCTTGTGTTCTGCTGCAACCACTGTATGTATATCGCCGAGACCCGTGCTGTAATCACCCGTAAATATAGAAGTACTATATTTACTCAGTATTCGTAAATCTGTACCGTGTCACTGACCCGTGCAAAGCACCTTGACTCTCGCTAAGTAAAACTAAAGACACGTTTCCAGGGCAGGCAGTAACTTCTTTTACAGCGCCTAACACATCCTCCCACTGGCCCTATTCACGAGTGTCATGTTCCGTCTCAGAGAATCCTTTCTCTAAAATGACCCTGTACTTCACAATAAAAACAGGCACAGGTCAGATATTGCCACGTCCAAAAATAGCCTGCATTTTTTGTGAAAATGGTAAATATCTTGAGACGGCCTCAGGGGTAGCTGCTGAGCACAATGTGCTGTCTGTCAGGGTAAGAGAAGGATCTGTTTGTCAGGTAACCGGACCCACGTCTGCCCTATCATTGATCTGACGGACGGGGCCATTCTGGGGCAGATGATGGGGTTTCCTTCGTCCAGCCCGCACTCACTAACCCCCCCGTTATAAGAATGGTGCCTTCTGCTGATGAGGACGTGTTCTTCCAAGTGTGCGTGATTCTCCAATAAAAACATGTTTTTATTGGAGCGTTTAATTCAGTTCCCCTGTGTGATCCAATCAGAGGCCGCGCACCCTACCTCGCGGGTTGGGCTGTGGCTGCCAGGGCGACAAGTGATGGAATAAAACTGCATGTTCCACGGAAGCATCCACGCCACCCTCTGAAGCGTCTTACACAGGGACCCCCCTAAAACGCCTTACCTTGGGATTCTTACATAGGAACCCCCTAAAACTCCTTACCTAGGGCCCAGAAGCCCTCTGCTCTCCAGCCCGTGGACGGGCGAGGCTGTGGGCATATAGGCCCTCATTTTAGGAGGCCCACTCGAAAGACAGCGTCACTTTATGCACTGCGTGGACCTGCACCCCACCCCCTCCTGGGTTACAGTAAAACAGATGCACAGTGGAGTCTACCACGCATGAAGGAATGGGTAAAATGTGTCCATGTGACCCTAAAGAAAATGCAAAGCATTTACCGAGCGCTGCATGTCACGGGCCTGACCCAGGCTACCATTTCTTTATTAGCAGCCAAAGCCAGACTTCTCTCAAATGTGCTGAACAATCACTGCCTTATTTCTGAATCACTGAAGCAAAAATATGTCTCCCAGTGAAAGTGTGTGAACACGCAAATACAGTTTCTGTTCTGGGGCGTAGGTTGTACTCCTTGTAGGGTTGGAGGTATATTTTCCAGTGAATGCTGAGGTGAGTGTTTGTAGTATGTTTCTTTCTCGTCCTGCCTTTGAGGCTGCCTACAATAGCGGAGGGTAAACATGGTGCCCAAAGTGTATCCCAATTAAAAGGAAATGTTCTTTCAGTCAGTCATAATAATCTTTATTCGGCTATAAAAAGCCTTAAAAGCAAAGTTAAAACACACATAAAATACATCAATATGACAACAATACAGTCACAAAACAGAAAATTAAAAATATTAAGAGTACTGATAAATGCCCTCAGGACAAGTCCCCATGGCTCTTCCTAACTGCCAGTGAACATCTTATAAAATTAACAACAGCATAGGGTATTTGAGCATGGCCAAGTTGTTGCAAGAAAGCAAAAGCAGGCTTACAATATCTGATATTAGCTTCAAGGAGAATTGAAAGTAAAAAACAAGTCAGTGGACATGTATACACTGTCCATCCTCTAACCAGAATTTCTCTTTTTTTGCTCTCTTCATCTGCTTCGTTTTTATTGCTGACCTAAGAAACAGGCATTGGCATAGCCAATAGGTCTCGCTTTTGGGACCTTATAAGTATTTAGTTATGCAGCACAATATCCTTGGTGCAACAACATCAGCTGTTGCATGGCTAAACACTTATAAGGTCCCAAAGGCGAGACCTATTGGCTATGCCAATGCTTGTTTTTTTTACCAGAGTGCAGCTATCTGAATTGCTTATGTCTTCTTGTGGGCATTCGGAAAGCTTCCCTGGGAAGGCATTTGGCCCATTGCTTACTATTGGCTTTGTGGTTTGTAACTCACAGTTGCTTGCTTTTAATTTGCTGGCTTTATTTCTTTAGGCTGTCCAGCATGAGTTTGTCCCTCCCGTGAGCCTCCCTTTTTTACTGTATCCTTCCAAGGGCTCCTTTTCTGTAAACAGGCCTTTAAATCTTGTTCTTGTTTTGTCACATTTGCTGTGTATTTAAAGTCAGAAGTCAAAATGTCAGGCTCTGTCTTCTGAGGGAGCTTGGTGTTTACTTTTCTTTTTCTGACTTCAATGTTGGAGAATTTATGTGACAATCCTGCTGAGTAGCCATGTAAGAGAAGAGGGTGTAAGATGTTATTTTTTCTAGCACATAACAAAAATGAACTGTGCTGATATTTCAGAATATATCAAAAATTACAAAAATAGAAATGAAGCACATTTTTTTGTAATTCCGTAGTGTGGTGGAAACAAATATTTGAATACGACCAAAACATATCAATACATAACACATACATAACAGGTGATGACATTTCCACACATTATCGTTTGTGTGCAGTAAAACTGTATGATTGTGCAAATGCAATGGTCCTTTCAATTAAAAATGTGTTGTCTGTAATGGTAGTGTGCTACCACACCATGCATAATCTTCACTACGCCACTCCACATTACACCTCTCCACTATACAACACTCGCCTTCACTCTACGGCATGCCACTCCATTCTACACCACTCCACTTTATGACATGCCACTTCACTCTACGCCTCTCCAATATAAGACACTCTAACACACGCCACTCAACTCCACGCTACTCTACTCTATGTCACACACTCCCTGACACAACACTCTACTCTATGCCACTCTACTCTACAACCCTCCACTCTATGCCACTTACGCCACACCACTCCAATCTAACCCACTCCACTCCAATCTATCACATTCCACTTCAGTCTACCTCCCTAATCCACTCCATTTCAATCTACCCCACTCAACATCTCTACAATCTACCTCAATCATCTCCACTCCAATCTACCACACCCCACTCCACTCCAATCTACTCCACTGCACTCCACCCAATCTACTCACCTCCACTCCAATCAACTCCACTCCAATATACCCCACTCCACTCAGTCTACCCCAATCTACCCAACTCCACTCCAATCCAATCTAACCCAATCTATTCCAATCCAGCTGAATCCACCCCACTCCATTCTACCCCACTCCAATCTACCCCACCAGACTACACTAAATCCCAATGTGCCCCACTCCACACCACTTAAGTCTACCCCAATATACCACACTCCACTCAACTCTACCCCAATCTACCCCACTTGACTCCACTCTAAATCCAGTCTAACCAACTCCTTTCCAATCTACTCCAATCTATTCCACCATGATCCAATCTACCCCAGTCGATCCAACTCCACTACAATCTATCCCAATCTACCCTACTTCATTACAATCTACCCCACTCCACTACAATCAACCCCAATCTACCCCACTTCATTCCAGTCTACCCCAATCCACTCTACTGCACTCCAATCTACCCCTTCACCGTCACTACAATCAATCATCTCCACTCCATTCTACCCCACTCCATTCCAATCTTTACCAATCTACCCCACTTCATTCCAATCTACCATACTCTAATCCACCCAATCTACCACACTCCGATCTACCCAAATCCACTTTACTCCACTCCACTCCACCCTACTCTACTCCACTCTACTCCAATCTACCCCACTACACTCCTCCAATCTACCCCACTCCACCCAATCAACCTCAATCAACCCCACTCCAATTTACCCCAAGCTATCCCACTCCACTCTAACCAACCTACCCCACTCCAATCTATCACAATCCACCCCATTCCACTCCAATCTACTCCACTCCACTCAGATCTACCCCACTCCACTCCAATCCAATTTAATCCAATCTACCCCAATCCAGCCAAATCCATCCCACTCCATTCTACCCCAACCCACCTCACTCCAATCCACCCCAGTCCAATCTACTAACCACACTACACCCCACCCCAGTCTACCCCACCTCAATATACCCCATACCACTCCAATCTACCCCACTACACACCAATCAATCTACCCCAATCTAACCCAATTTACTCCAATCCAGCCAAATCCACCTCACGCCATTCTACCCCACCCCACTCCAATCTACCCCACCACACTCCCCACCACTTCAATGTACCCCAAGCTACCACTCTCCACTCAGTTCTACCCCAATCTTCCTCACTCCACTCCACTATAACTCCAACCTAGCACACTCCACTCCAATCTATCCCAATCCACTCCACTATGATCCAAATCTACCTCACTTCATTCCAATCTACCCCATTCCAATCTACACCACTCCACTGCAATCTTGCCCAATATACCCCACTCCACCTCAATCTGCTCCACTCAACTCCAATCTACCCCACTCCACTTTAATCTACCCCACTCCTGTCCTTTCCAATCTACCTCACTCCACTCAATATAACCCAATCACCACACCACCACTCCACTACAATATATACCACTCCACCCTACCCCAATCTACAACACTCCACTCAAATCTACCCCATTCCAATCTACTACAATTTACCCCACTCCACTCCAATCTCCCCCAATTCCCCCACTCCAATCAACCCCACTCCACTCCAATCTACCCACTCTACTCCAAACCACTCCAAACTACCACAATCCACCCCACTCCAATCTACCCCAAATCCAACTCATTCTACCCAATCTACCCTACCCTACTCCACTCTACCTCATTCCACTCCGATCGACCCAACTCCACTTCAATCTACCCCACTCCATCCCAATCTACCCCACTCTATTCAAATGTACCCCACTCCAGTCTAGCCAGTCCAATCTACCTTACTCCATTCCAATTTACCGCACCCCACTCCACTCAACCTCAACTCCACTGCAATCCATCCCACTCTACTCCACTCAACCCCACTCCAATCTACCACACTCTACTGAGGGTAAACTTTAATATACCCCACTCCAATCTACCCTACTCCACTCTACCCCAATCTACCCCCTCCAGTCTACCACAGTCTACCCCACCCCACTCCAATCTACTCCACTCCAATCCGCCCAATCTACACCAAACCACTGCAACCTACCACACTCCACTCTACCCCAATCTAACCTACTCTACCTGACTCCAATCTACCACACTCAAATCCACCCCAATTCACTCCACCCTAGTCCAATCTACCCCACCCGACTCTACCCTAATCTACCCTATTCCAATCTACCCCACCCCAATCTACCCTACTCCAATCTACCCCACCTTAATCTAACCCACTCCAATATACCTTACTCCAACCTACCTCAGTCTACTTCATTCCAATATACTTTACTCCAATCTATTCCAGTCCCCAATCTACCCCACTCAGCCCAACTCCAATCTGCCCCACCACATCACAATCTACCCCACCCACCCTACTCCACTCAACTCTACCCCACTCCAATCTACCCCACTCTCCTCCAATCTACCACACTCCAAACTACCCCACTCCACTCTGCCCCAATCTACCCCACTCGACTCCAATCTATCCCATTCCACTTCAATCCACCCCAGTCTACCCTACTTCATTCCAATCTACCATACTCTAATCCACCCAATCTATCCCACTCCAATCTACCCCAATCCACTCTACCCCACTCCACTCTACCCTAATCTACCCCACTCCACTTACTCCACTCCATTCCAATCTACCCACTCCATTCCAATCTACCCCAATCCACTCTACAGTATCCCAATCCACCCCACTCCACTCTTCCACAGTCTACCCCACTCCACTCCAATCTACCCAGCTCCTCTTCACTACCATATTCATCACTCCACCCCAATCTACCCCACTTAAGTCTACTCAAAGTACCCCACTCCAATCCACTATAATCTATCCCACTCCAATCTACCCCAATCCACTCCACTCCACTCCAATCTACCCCCAAACTACCCTGCTCCATACTACCACACTCCAATCTATCCCACTCAGTCTACCACAATCTACCCCACTACATTCTCACCACTCCACTCTAACTTACCCTACACATCCCAATCTACCCTACTCTATTCCACCCAATCTACCCCACTACAATCTAACCCAATCCAGTCCACTCCAATCTACCCCATCCAACTCTAAACTAGCCCACTCCATTCCACCCTTATCTGCCCCCCTCCACTCCAATATACCCCACTCCAATCCCCCACACTTCACTCAAATCTACCCCACTCCACTCCAATCTAACCCAGTCCACTCCAATATACCCCAATCCACTCCAATATACCACAATTCACTCCACTTCAATGTATCCCACTCCACTCCAATCTACCTCAATCCGCTCCAGGCTACCAAAATCCACTCCAATCTATCCAACTCCACTCCAATGTATTCCACTCCACCCCAATCTACCCCACTCCAGTCTACCACAATCTACCGCACTCCACTCCATTTTACCCCACTCCTCTCCAATCTCCACTCCACTCCAATCTACCCCACTCCACTCTATCACTATCAACCCCACTCCAATCTACCCCACTCCAGTCTACCACAATCTACTGCAGTCCAATTTACCCCACTCCTCTCCAATCTCCACTCCACTCCAATCTACCCCACTCCACTCTACCTGTATCTAACCCACTCCAATCTGCCACAATCTACCCCACTCCAATCTACCCCACACCAATCCACCCAATCTACCCCATTCCACTCCAATCTACCCTACTCCAATCTACCACACTCCACTCAAATCTATCCCGCTCCACTCCAATCTAACCCACTCCTCCCCAGTCGTCCCCTCTCCAATCTACTCTACTTAAATATACTCCAATCTACTCCACTCCTATCTACTCCAATCCATTCCATTCCAATCTACCCCACTCTTTCCCAACCTACCCCAATCTACCCACTCCACCCTACTCTAATCTACTCCATTACAATCTGCCCACACCACACCACCCCATTCCATCCCACTCCAATCTACCCAATCCAAATCAACCCCACTCCACTTTACCTTACTCCACTCTAATCTACCCCAATCTACCCCACCCTAAATAACCCCACTCCAATCTATCCCACTACAATCTACCCCAGTCTAGCCCACTCCACTCTAACCTACTCCATGCTACTCCAATCTACCACAATCTATCCCACTACATTCCAATTTACCCTATTCTAATCCAGCCAATCTACCCCACTTGAATCTACCCCACTCCACTCGAATCGACCTCACTCCACTCCACCCTAATCGCCCACACTCTATTCCAATCTACCCTGCTCCACTTCAATCCACCCCATTCTTCCCCAATCTACCCCAGTCCACTTCAACCTACCCCAATCTACCCCACTCCACTTCATTCTAATCTACCACACTCCAACCTAATCTGCCCCACTTCAATCTATCCCACTCCACTCCAATCTACCACATTCCACTCCAATCTACCCCAATCAATCCCACTCCACCCTTCCTCAATATATCCTACTCCACTCCAATCTACCCCACTCAAGTCTACCCCAATCCACCCTAATCTACCCCACTCAAATCTACCCAACTCCACTCGGCTCCACTCCAATATACCCGACTCCACTCCAATTTACCTCACTCCACTCCAGTCTACCCCAATCGACCCCAAGTCAATCTACCCCACTCCAATCTACCATGCCACTCCACCCCACTCCCCAATCCAATCTACCCCACTGCATCCCACTCCAATGTACCCCACTCAACTCCAATCTATCTCACTCTACGCCACTCCAATCTACCCCACTCCAATCTACCCCACTTCAACCTACCCCACTTCAATCTATCCCAATCCACCCCACTCTACTCTAACCCAATCTACCTCACTCCACTCTACCCCAGTCTACCCAACTCCAATCTACTCTAATCTACCCCATTCCGCTCTACCCCAATCAACCTCACTCTAATTTACCCCACTCCAATCTACCACAATCTACCCCATCCCACCCCCCAGTCCACACCACTAACTTTTAGCCATGCTGAACAGCAGTCACTCTGGTGTACAACATGGCTAAAATACATTGTCAAAGCCAATAGCTCTGGCATAGATGAGACCTATCGGCTTTACCATTCTTGTTTATAATTCTTTACCATTCCAAGAAGAAAGGTAAATTTGTGCAAATAAAAGCGCACTGCAAAACTAAACAACCCAGTAGCAAATTGCAGCTGCAAGCAACTAAAAGAATGTGGGAACTTATTTTTTTTTTGTTATTGTGAACTCTAGCACTGCAACATCAGGGGCGGCGGAGGGCAGGGTAAACAAAAGTGATAGTGGGCAGCGGGGATTAGAGGCAGTGTTGGTCCATTGAGAAGCGGGTGGGGAGTACATGAGGGAGGAGGCCAAAAGCAGCAAGAGACAGAACAACAAGCCTAGGATGTGTCCGTGGTGCACTAAAGTTAAAGGAAGGAGCCGTCACACATGACGACATAGAAGCATGAATATGAAGACTGTTTAAAGAAAGACAAAGAACAATAAATAAAACGTAGTATGTGGCCGAGGTCCCCTTGTACAGAAAAAAGCTGTGACACACTGACCACATAAAAACAGGCATATGAGAACTGTTTAAAGAACCCAGGATGTGGCCAAAGTGCACTCTCAAAGGCTGGGTAAAGCTATAGAATAAAGTAGATCCCACAAAAGAAGCAGTGGAAGGACACAAGTATTTGGGTCATGCTCCATGTTGAGGGTTCAGCAGGTCAAGCCGTCACACGCTGACCACATATGAGCAGCCATATGAGAGTGACAATGAAGCCAACCAACGGTAAGTAATGGGCAGGATGTAAGCCCACTGACGGTAAACAAAGGGGCATATTCACAAGGAGTTAACGCCACCAGAACGTCACTTTTTCTGATGTTCTGATGACGTTAACTCCTTTGCCTTATTTACATAGCGGCGTTAGCCACTTAACGTGGCTTAATGCTGCCTTGTAATTAATGCCCCTATTCATGCAGCACTTAGCATGAAAGGGTTGTGCAATGGGTGTTGCAGTGGGCGTTCCGCTGCAACGCCCATTGCTTTTTGACACTCCCACATATTTACAAGGTATGGGACAGCGCCAAAAATACTGCCAGTGAGTACCTGTTCTTAAGCAGGTGATATGAGGCGATTTTTTTAATTTCTCCTCATATTTTGCTCTTTCCATATTTTGCTCATTCTGCAGCACACTTAGAGCAAATTGCTTGTAAATATTGTTTATGTGCAGGAAGGTGTCCCTTCCTGCACATAAACAATTGCACCAACAGCACAGGCACTCTAGCAAAATGGCTCTAGGGGGGCCTGCACAGGCGCTAGGCAGCTTTTTTAGCACCAACGCTAGGGGTAACACAGGGGTGCGCCGCATTCTTGTGAATACAGTGCATCCCTGCTTTGGAGCACGGCATTACCAATTTTGACGTAACACTGTGCTCCGCCAGTTTCTTGTAAATATGCCCCACAATGTCTTGAAGAGACAGCGCTTCCGCTGTCTAGGCGAGACCTAAAAATTTACAGTTAGGATGCAATGGCAGCAAAAATCATTGCTCTGTCATCACCTGAGTGTATGTATCTGGCATTTGTTTGAGGTAGTGACAGCGGTTTATGGCATTTGCACTATTTAAGAACACTCACAACTTATCCAATTTTGTTATTTTCTGTTATATGGTTTTTGAGTAACCCAGTTTTCACAGTTCCCTAGCCTCTTGGTGCTTTAGTTAGTAATAGGCAGATTAAAGTCTCCCTCTGAATTTCAGCCCAGGAATATATGCCTGGGGGTGTCACAGTCCACCTTCCTCAATTAAGCGTGGGTTATATGATTTGTAGAGTCAGCGTTTATCCTACAATGGTGTTATGTAAGGGGCGAATCCTGAAACCCTCCAACCTTACAAGTGTGAGAGTTGTGGGTTATTCTTGAGAGGTGCTCTGGAGGAGTGGTTTCGGTCTTACGTCCCTCCACCTTTCCTTGTTCACCTATGATAGTATTCTATGGCAGGTGCAATGGATCTTCTGCCCACAAATGGCATATGGGTTTGTGCGTCAAGAGTCTTCGTAGGGTGGTGTTTGTCCAGCTTCTGTTTCTTGTCTGGTTTGTATTGGGAAAGCCAGTTGTACTTCATTTTCCAGTGGCAATCATTGTCCCTATCTGTCATGTGCCAGTATACTGGCACTGCAGTAGCCCAGCAGACTACTACCAGTAAAATTTCCATTTACCTCCGATGGTGAAATTACTATTCTTTTTCCCAAAGAGACGCATGATGTTTGGTGCATTGTGAGCGGTCGGGCAGCCATGTTCCTTGTATGGCGTTCATCATCTCTGTTATAGACGGAGCCTGAGTTTAAAAAGTCAATAATGTTGTAATTGGGAGAGAGGTGGGATGGAGCCGATATTAATCACGCCCCATCTTCTTAAGTCATCCATCACGGTTGGTTGCGTTTGCTAAGCATCTCAATGAGGCTGTAAGGTTAAAGGCCACACTGAATCATGTAGTATTAATTACAGGCACCGTGGGACTAATTTATCAACTTTGCCATGCGACCGCAGTCCACACTTTTCAATAGAGCTGACAGCTACGTGGTCCCGTTGCGAATATTGATTATAGGTTTGGTAATACTAAATTATTTCGCTTTTCTTCCCTCACTACCATCCCTCCCTGACTCCTATCAAACTCCCACAGTCCAAAGGTCTTAGTCAAAATCTCGCCTGTCAATGTCTCAGTGTGGTCAACTGGCCCCATGTCACCAAATTCAGCTGCGGTCCATACGGGTATTTTATCCACAAGCAGTCTGCGTGGGGAGTTACAGGCCCATACTCGCAATGACCCCACTGTCTAAAGGTGCCCCCCTGACACGGTGCCAATTTGTCAGTGTTTCTCTCGCACTTGGCTCGATGGGAAAATATAGACTAAAAAAAAGCTAAAACACAAAAGTTCAAACATGCAGCCCGCAATAATAGCTTACTTGAATATCCGAAAAAAAAAAAATGCGCATGTAAAAAATCCGGAAATCCACAAAAGCTTTCTTGCCATCTTTTGCTTAAATACATTTACCGGCTATGTAACAGGTCAAATATGACAACGTTGGAGATTAATATTTGATGGTCGCATTTGGCGCCATGCTAATATGTTCCTGGCTGTATATTCCTTATGTTTGCAGTCTTCATTGTTGATTCTTTTTTACTGCAATGTTTATTTCTGCTGTCTACATTTTTATGCTCATGCCCCGTTACTTTGAGCACTCGGGTAGGTTAGGCGCCCCCACCAGTGCCAGCCTAGTTCCGGTATCTCCGTGATCAGCATCATTCAGTACCATGAGGCTTTGTTGGTGGGCTGTACGTCTCTAGGGACCCCCGCCACCTCCCAACTCAAAACTATCCTGTCACTTTAATCGTGGCTTTCTTGTCGGTGGTGGGCTCAGATGTGAAAGATGTCTGCTGTGAGCCTGCCGCGACTGTCATGGCAATGACAGGATCGCTTCCGGGGTGAAAGAGACATGTGTCGGGAGCCTTTAGTAAGGATGCCTCGCCTGGCAGACCCGATTATGTGCAGGATGGGATCAAAGAGGATGTGGCAGCCCCTCCGCTCCCGTTCCATCGTGCTCCAACTATCAATGCAACAGGTGTCGGCAAACTGCCCCAGAACACCGCCATTACCTCCTCGTCCATCTTCCTCCCGGCAGTTCTTGTCCCTTGAAGCCATATTCAGTGTGTGTAGCTACCCCGGTTATTCTGGTACATAGAAAATATCTGATATTTAACAATATCAAGAATTATCTCCTCCCTCAACATCGGAAGGAAAACCGGTCTCTTCGATCAAAATATTACCTTTATGGCCGTTTTGCTAGTTTTCTTGGGGCATATTATCAACGGCCAGCGATAATTATCGCTGGCCGTTCACAGCGTGAGAATAGTTATCGCCGGCTACCGCAGATAATTATCGCCATGCTAGCGCTGTATTAACAACGCATAGCGCAATGGCGATAATTATTCCTGCGATAGCTTGTTTTCCATGGAACATCGCTGGTTTTCCAGCGATGTTCCATGGAAAACGGCGATAACCTTGCTGATACGACCCTGTGGTCGTATCAGCAGAATCCATCTCCCATGAAAAGTATGCTTAAGTCAGGAATTTAACAGACGTTAAATTCCTGAGTTAAAGCTGAGGTAGCGCGATTTCTTTTATCGCTGCACCTCCTTGTTAATATCGCGAAGCTGCCTTCGCGATATTAACTTGTGTTGTTTTCACAGCCACGCCTTCTTTGCATCTCATTAGCGATGCAAGGCGAGGCTGTGAAAAAACGGGCTCTACATCAAGGAAACACGCGCTAGCGTGTCCTTGATGATATTGCGATATAATTATCGCCGCTTTTCGCCCGAAAACGGACGCTAAAGCGGCGATAATTATATCGCCAGCCCTTGATAATATGCCCCCTTGATTTTTGGGAGAAACAAAGTTCTTGAGCTGCACGCCTCTCCGGTCCGTGACTCCTGCCGCATATCTGATGTTTCTAGAGTGGTGGCAGTACTTAATATGAGCCGGTTGGGGCCAACAGTTTGGGGACCGGCACTTATATTTCTGCATGAGATATAACTGGAGAGTAAAAGAGAGAAAAACACACGAATCGAAAACACGCAGGACGACAAAGACGGAAAAGCCGTCACAATTTGGAGAAAGCAGGGGCTTGAAAGAGTCAGATGAAGGCGCAGCGAGTGCCTGGTAGTTGTTTAAAGAGGCCGATGTCTAATTGCACCGGCCGCTGACCTCTGACAAGGAGCATTGCTGGGCACCGGCGCTCCCTCATGTACAAATTAAGCACTGACTGCTGTGGTCTCGGGGAGCATGCAGCTTAGTTGCTATAGATGCAACCTAACAAGAAGCACCTAAGGTCTCCTTAGCAGAAGGATGAAGGAAATCTTGATAAAAATCCTGCTGAAATCCATCCAATGGCTCATGTTCGGAGGGTAGTTACAAAGCAGTGGGTACTGCCCTACACTCCAAGGATGTCTATTGAACAGTCCATTGAACTGCCAGACCCGGATGTTGATGAACCAGCGGAGGAGGAAGCCAGGAGACAGTATGTCCTGGACACAGACATAGACGTGGTCCTCTGGAAATGCCAAAGGGGTTCTTATATGTGTTAGGAGTCCTGGTGAAGAACCAGGGAATCTTCCTGTTCACGGGGCTACTCGAAATTTGTTGTCCAGAGAGTGAAAGAATGTGGAAAAGCTGGACTGTTTCCAGGTTTCTTTTCAAAAGATACCCTTTTCAAGGATTTGAGGAGAGGATGTGGTCTAAAGGCTAGGGCGGTGGACCGCAAATCTGGGGAACCGGGTTCGAGTCTCGGCAATGACGCTCAACATCGTTGACCCCTGACCTTGACTGGTAGGTCGCTCCCCCACCACACAGCTCCGTCTGTGTGCCCTGCTGCTGCCCCTGATTGTGCTCGTTTTTTTCCTTTCTGTGCCCCCTTGCTGCCCCTGATTGTGATCGTTTTTTCCTTTCTGTGCCCCCTTGCTGCCCCTGATTGTGATCGTTTTTCCTTTCTGTGCCCCCTTGCTGCCCCTGATTGTGATCGTTTTTTCCTTTCTGTGCCCCCTTGCTGCCCCTGATTGTGATCGTTTTTCCTTTCTGTGCCCCCTTGCTGCCCCTGATTGTGATCGTTTTTTCCTTTCTGTGCCCCCTTGCTGCCCCTGATTGTGATCGTTTTTCCTTTCTGTGCCCCCTTGCTGCCCCTGATTGTGATCGTTTTTTCCTTTCTGTGCCCCCTTGCTGCCCCTGATTGTGCTCGTTTTTCCTTTCTGTGCCCCCTTGCTGCCCCTGATTGTGATCGTTTTTCCTTTCTGTGCCCCCTTGCTGCCCCTGATTGTGCTAGTTTTTCCTTTCTGTGCCCCTTGCTACCCCTGATTGTGATCGTTTTTTCCTTTCTGTGCCCCCTTGCTGCCCCTGATTGTGATCGTTTTTCCTTTCTGTGCCTGTTTCCCGCCGCTGCGCCCCTGCGGCCCCGCCCCCTCACTGCCCATTCGCTGCCCCATTCCCTGCTCCTCCCTCCCACCTCCCCATTTATGGCGGCCGCTGCGCGGCCGCGCCGCTGTCGCACCAAAGGCGCGCCTAAGGCAAGCCCGTCTGCGCCCGTCCGCGCCGTGGCCGCGCCCAGCGCCAGACCCCCTGGTCCGGGCATCCCCCGCGCCCGCCACATCAACAGACGCCGATACGACGCCAGCACCCTCCACGCACTCAACCCCGGAAAAGATCACGCCTGCTACCAGGCCACCCCGAAGCGCACCCAAGGGCCCTTCACCTGCCGGAACTGCAGCTTCGCCAGCACCCGCCCCGCCAAACCACCGCCCAGGAAAGAACCCAACTACCTCAGATGCATCCTCCTCAACACCCGCTCCGCCCGCAAACACGCCATCGAACTCTGGGACCTTCTCGACTCAACCTCCCCAGACGTCGCATTCCTGACGGAGACCTGGCTGAATCCCGCTTCAGCCCCCGACATCGCCATTGCCATCCCGGACGGATACAAGATCACCCGCAGGGACCGCACCAACGGAGTCGGAGGAGGCATCGCCATCGTCCACAGGAACACCCTCAGAGTCTCAACCAACACCGACGACACCCTCAGCACCGCCGAACACATGCACTTCCAGATCCACACCGATCCCAACACCACCCTCAGAGGAACCCTCATCTACAGACCCCCGGACCCCGACCACAGTTCAGCGATTCCATCGCTGACTTCGTCAGCACACACGCCATCGCCTCCACGGACTACATCCTCCTCGGGGACCTGAACTTCCACCTCGAGAACAACAAGGACACCAACTCCACCACCCTGATCGACAACCTCGCCACCCTCGGACTCAGACAGCTCGTGACTACACCCACCCACGCCGCCGGCCACACGCTAGACTCCATCTTTTCCGCAAGCCCACACGTCTCCTTCAACCACACCTCCGAACCCCACTGGACTGACCACCACTGCATCCACTTCACCTACAGGAAGCCCACCACGCACCACCGCACCGAACAAATGCCTCGCCGCTGCTGGAGCAGAGTCACCGAAGACAAGCTAACCACAACCCTCTCCCTGAGCCCACCCGCCGAACCCTCCGACCCCGACACCGCCGCCCGCAACCTCAGACAGTGGATCGACGACTGCGCCAACACCCTCGCCCCGCTCAAGAATCCGCCCAACAGCCACACCAGCAAGAAAGCCACCTGGTTCACCGAAGACCTCCAGGCCTCCAAACGAACATGCCGAAAACTGGAGAAGATCTGGCTCCACGAACGGACAGCGGACAGCTAGAGCGCCCACAAGAGCGCCACCCGCAGTCACCATCACCTCATCAGATCCGCCAAAAGGGCCTCACTCAAAGACCGCCTAGACAACAACGCACACAACAGCAAAGAGCTCTTCAACATCGTGAAGGAACTCTCCAACCCCAGCTCCAACACCAACGACATCCCGCCGTCGCGAGACCTATGCGACTCACTGGCCACCTTCTTCCACCGCAAAATCGCCGACATCCACGACAGCTTCAACACCACGACCGCCCCGGCAACCACCGAGACCACTGCCCCCACAACCACCAACCGCCTGCTCTCCTGGACCAACATCAACGACGAGGACACCAGCGAGATCATGAACACCATCCACTCCGGCTCACCGCTAGACCCGTGCCCTCACCACGTCTTCAACAAAGCCAGTACAGCCATCGCGCCCCATCTCCGGAAAATAATCAACATCTCCTTCGAGACAGCAACCTTCCCGGAAAGCTGGAAGCACGCCGAGATCACCGCCTTACTCAAGAAACCCAAGGCAGACCCCAAGGACCTCAAGAACTTCCGACCCATCTCTCTGCTCCCGTTCCCCGCGAAGGTCACCGAGAAAATCGTCAACAAACAACTGACCCGCTACCTCGAGGAGAACAACATCCTGGACCCTTCCCAGTCCGGCTTCCGCAGCAACCACAGCACCGAAACCGCCCTCATCGCCGCCACCGATGACATCAGGACCCTGCTAGACAACGGAGAAACAGCAGCCCTCATCCTCCTGGACCTATCAGCCGCCTTCGACACGGTCTGCCACCACACACTACGAACACGCCTTCACGACGCCGGGATCCAAGAGAAGGCCCTGGACTGGACCACATCCTTCCTCTCCGGCAGAACACAAAGCGTCCGCCTCGCCCCTTCCGATCCAAAGCCACCAAGATCACCTGCGGCGTACCCCAAGGCTCCTCCCTCAGCCCAACGCTGTTCAACATCTACATGGCACCCTCGCCCACGTCGCCCGACAGCACAACCTCAACATCATCTCCTACGCCGACGACACCCAGCTGATCCTCTCCCTCACCAAAGACCCTCACACCGCCAAAGGCCACCTCCACGAAGGAATGAAGGCCATCGCCGAATGGATGAGTACCAGCCGCCTGAAGCTGAACTCGGACAAGACGGAGGTCCTCATCCTTGGTTCCAACCCTTCAGCATGGGACGACTCCTGGTGGCCGACATCACTGGGAACAGCCCCGACACCCACCGACCACGCACGCAACCTAGGGGTCATCCTCGACCCCACCCTCTCCATGACTAAGCAGGTCAACGCCGTTTCCTCATCCTGCTTCAACACCCTCCGAATGCTCCGCAGGATCTTCAAGTGGATCCCCACCGAAACAAGAAAAACAGTCACCCAGGCCCTCGTCACCAGCAGGCTGGACTACGGAAACGCCCTCTACGCAGGAACGACGGCTAAGCTCCTGAGACGGCTGCAACGCATCCAGAACGCCTCTGCACGTCTTATCCTCGACATCCCCCGACGCAGCCACATCACACCCCACCTGAGAGACCTGCACTGGCTCCCTGTCAACAAGAGGATAACCTTCAAGCTCCTCACCCACGCACACAAAGCACTCCACAACTCCGGACCAGCCTACCTCAACAGACGACTCAACTTCTACACCCCCACCCGCCAGCTCCGCTCCACCAGCCTCGCCCTCGCCACAGTCCCCCGCATCCGGAAAACGACCGCCGGCGGCAGATCCTTCTCCCACCTCGCCGCCAAGACCTGGAACACCCTCCCCACCAACCTTCGGCAGACCCAAGACCTACTGGCCTTCAGAAGACTCCTCAAGACCTGGCTCTTCGATCAGTAGCAGCACCACCCCCCTCTTCCCCCAGCGCCTTGAGACCCTCGCGGGTATGTAGTGCGCTTTATAAGTGACATGATTGATTAATTGATTGATTGATCCTGTGATTCTAGGCAAGTCACTTAATCTCCTTGTGCCTAACAAAAATGAATGTGTCTTTGTGTAACGCAACTGGTGCTAACGTACAGGGCTCTGATACCCGATACCTTCAAGTCAAGTTTGCCCTTATAAAACTAAGTAAAAAAAAAAAAGAATTCCATGAGGAGTTGTGCTAGTGGTGAAAACGGGTTCCCTTATGCAGGATTATCCTCACAGGGGCTTCATAAAGTCAGAGTACGGCTCTCCTTCAGACCTGGTGGATAGAAAGGCAGAGGTGGCAGTGAACAGGCCCTATTCACCACTGAGTTTCTCAATCTGCTCCAATTTTTAGGCTACCTGTGTGGTTCGGTCTTTACTGAAAGATTTCCAATCAGTAGTGAATAGTTTGTAACCTGCGGACTGCACTCTGATGGCTTCTATCATGGAACAGTTCTCTAGAACAAAAGGGGCAACCCAGTAACCAGGAGACTTGGGCTGGACAGCTAATATGTAAAAGGTAGTCCCCACAGGAAAGTGTAGCCCTTGACTTCCACCGCAATAGTATCAAAACAGAGATAGAGATAACCTTTCTCAAGAGTAGGTTTTCAATTATACGTTTAGTGCATTTATTTTTATGCATCTTCTCAGTCATGAATATATACATCAATTTTTAGCGATTATTATGCATTAGTTATATCATTCTGTAAGGCAAGCTGGCTGAAGGAGACAATGGAAGCTGCTCACTGAAGCCTGATGTACTGAATATATTTTAAAAACATAAATTCAGATGACTTAAGCATCTGGCATTGCACCCGTTATTCAACTGTGTTAATTGGAAGTTGATTATTAAAGCACAATGTACAGAAAGCATTTAAAGAAGGAGCTTATTTTCGGACGATTTAGGCAGCCAGCATTGCACCCATTTTTCAAATTGATCTTGTGAAATACCCTTCCTGAATTTATTTCACCTACTGGAATTTCAATTTCCATGGACTGCACAATTGTCTGCCACGATTTTTGGTGCTTCCTGTATATTTTACGCCCTGATGATGACCCTGCTTTGAATAACTTATGCCCAGGGGTCGAAACGTCGACGAAACAACATATGTGGACTGTGTTTTGAAGAATTTGATGGTGGATGTCAATACTCGCTTGACGAGTATTGACTAGAAACACTCTATTATCCCTATCAGCCACATGTATATATTTTTGTAAATAGCACGTATGCACCTTTTTCACTATTGATCACTCTCACTGCGCCATCACTTTATAGGAGCACCTTATCTTTTTTAAGATATATGTAAAGCATAATAATCGCTAAAAATTGATGTACGGATTCATGACTGAGAAGATACATAAAAATAAATGCACTAAACACATAATTGAAAACCTACTCTTGTGAGAGGTTATCTCTATCTCTGTTTTGATACTATTGCCATGGAAGTCAAGGGCTACACTTCCCTGTGGGGACCACCTTTTACATATCTGTCGTGGAACAGCAGGTCAGATTTATCTCTGAATTCATTGTTGACTCTTATCGTCCGCTGTAGTGGCATTGGGATCTTCGATAAAGGCCTGCAGACATTTATGGATGGAATCTTATAGAGTGGATAGTTCACAAAAGGCCCTTCTAATGCATTTCTACTACTTGGCATCTTTAAAGGGGCATCTATCAAAGACATTAGCGATGGGGTCATATGCCTGCACATTCATATGCCACATTGTCACTCACAGGGGGAGGGAGTCCTGGTGATAGACTGCACCAAATGTTCTGTGTGCTGTAACCTTCTAATTAGTCCAAGTCCTACTCTCCCCATCACACTGCCAAGTTCTGTCCCGCCCCTCCCCCTACTTTAGGAGCCACAGGATTCTTGATTGGAGCTTGGACAAGTCAGGAAGAAGTTTGGATGTGCAATGCTTTTACGTCTGGTGTTGGGACAGAGCTCATTCTAAGTATGATTGTTAAATATAAGTTTTTTAACGTTTATGAGAATGACTGGAGTAGGTAACAGTGGTAAGGACTATGATGAGGAATTCTAGAACTCAGAGTAATGAAGAGATTATCAGTAATCAGCTGAGTCAGTGCGATTCACTGCACTAACCTGGGTCCCAGATTCGGATCAATGATAGCTGCTACATCTGGGATCCATACTGGATCCCCTCTCTTACATGGCTCTGCAAGTCCCTCCTTAAACGTGTTGTGGCAATAGCTTCTACGGGTAGCAAGATAATCCCAGATCGGCTTATCAGTCATGCCTGAAGAGGCAAACACAGAGCAGCGACATACAAGGAACATGTTGGGTGAGTTGGTCGGAGAAGACCGCTACTTTTACTCCTGGCTAAACTGGAAGTTAGCACTGCCCAGTGGGAGTGATGAAGAATGAAGACCTCAGTGCAGGGAAGAAAAAAAGAACAGCTGAGGGAGGGAAAAAGAAGCAAAGAGGGTGAATAAAAGGAATGGAGGTTCCTTAAAGGGAGACCAAGGGGAGGAAGTAGCACTAAAAGAAGAAATATTCTATTTCCCTCTACTCTACACTCACTTCTTCCCCATATTAACTTCCTGTACCCTCAATAAATTCCACTATGTCATATGTCCTAACGTTACCCGATGGCTCCAATCAGAGGTGAGGGCAAAATGAAAGGGTCCCCCTGCAGAATGTGATGAGGGACCCCTGTGGCTCCCATATCTCACAGATATTCTTTGGCATTTGGGTGAATGGGGGCTCGCTGAATAGTTCTGGTCCCATGACGGGTTAACCCCCCCTCACCCCCACCCCCGCCTATCCCCTCCCACGCTGCAGGTGCTACTGGGGCCTTCCTTACACCCCTTGCTCCAAGCCTTCTGCTGCACCCTTTTCCAGTCCAGTATTCCATTCTACAAACCATTGTGATCCGAAAATGTAGTTAAACAGACTCGATTGAGGTGAGCCAGGACTACAGCACCCAGAATACTTGGGTTGCTAAATGAAAACCCAGTGGACGGTAAACAGTATCCTGGGTGACACAGAGTCATTTGGTAGTCTTACCGAGCCTCGTTGTTTAGGCCAACAGAATGTTTTTGTTTGATTCTTTTTGTTGGAAGTTATGTGACCTACGGGATGGGGCCACTGGGAAACAACGTTGCTCTATTTATTTAGTAATTTGATTTCTCTCCTCAGGCCCTGTTTTTTTTTATCCCCCAATCCTTTAATTGCTATCTGCATGCTTTCTAGACTCCATGATTCTGTCCCTCTCTTACCCCATCTCAAGCGCACTTGTCTTTGATAACGAGATGCCATGTCACCCGGCCACCTTCCTCTTCCAGTCCCAGCCTTTCCTTTTACAAACCAGTGGAATTCGGTACTCCAAGTCCCACTTCTATAAACCGAGGCTTGGTCTCCCAGAACACACTAGAATAATGAATGAAAACTACTGACTGGGATACTCTCTATCTACCTACTGTCATGGGACCACCCGGTAAACACAGAACCTTTTTATTCCTTCTTTTAATCTCTCATTCACTCTCTGCTACCTTACTTATGCTTCCCCCGCCTCACTTTCGCCCCCCGTCTCAGTGACTCGTCTCACGCTCGCTTCCTATCCTCAGTCATTGCTCCACTTACTTGGCACGTGCCCTGCTCGCTTTTCTGAGGTCTTTGCCCCTACACTACCCCGCCTCCCTCTTCCGGCCCACTGCAGCTCTGAGTGATTTATTGTGACGTGCTTCTTCGGCACTTAGAGGTTTTTAGGCCGCATAAATCAGGGCTGTGGGCAGTGGTGTGGAGAGGGGCTTGCCGCGTGTGCACAGGAGCTCCGGGTAAGATTGCACCCTGCGCTGCCCATGGCTCCTGTTTGATCCGTCACGACGAATCGTTCACAATCACCCAAGGGAGGTGCTTTAAATGCATTCAATTGTATAATTTGGTTACATAATGAATGTTGCTCAGCCTGTAGTTATAGGTCACTTAAGCACTAATCACGCGCGACCTTTGCTTTAACACACTGATAATGTATAAGGGCATGGACAGGGAAGTAGAACTTCAGTCAATCAGGGCATTATATCACTGTTAATGTCCTAAGACTGGTATATTTCATATAGCTAGGTGTGGCGGACAACAACAGTGGCGTAGTAGAGCTCTCATTCTGATTACGCCTACAATCCCACTCGTATTACAAGCCGGAGTTTAAACTGGAATTGAGATTACAATTGGTGTGAAATTACCTCACAGGCCTGACTTATTTTTCACATTTTGCAAAGTAAAACGTGGCAAGTTTCCGCGGTCCAGGCGTTATATGCAGCTCCAGCTCAGGGCTTTTATTTGAATTCTGGGACTTGTAGTCTTGTTTATTCAATTGTAAAAGAGGACTACAAGTCCCAGAGTTCAAAGAAAAATTCTGGATAGGACAGCACATCATGCATGAACCTGGTAAACAGGGCAGTGTTTGAAGTGCTGCCTTGGAAATGTCACGTTGGAGGTAGTGCAGGATCAGAATGAGGGTTGATCGAAGATGGGCAGGTCAATAAATGGTATTAAACAATGGGAACCAGGAGCTATATTTAAACAGGTCCTGCACACGTGCTCCAAGGTAACTGTGTAAATCACGAGCGAGTGCAGTTCCTTAGGAAGGGGAAGGAAAGGTCTTTTTAAGAAGTGCCCTCACACACCCCGAAGGATGTCATGCTTCATCATTGGGCCTGCTCCTCGTCGGGCCGGCACTGCAATGCCCGACGGGCACCCACGAAGGGGCTCTTTGGCGGAGATCTTTTGGTGATGAAGCCGTAGGGTGAGTGCGGGTGTGTGGGCTAGGTAGTGCAGTGAGTGTGAAAGATAAAATAGGTCTAGGGTTACCCTAACAAATTGTATTTATTATCAAGGGACACTAACCTAACTAAAAGACTGGGCCCTAACTGGATATAATGATCCTATAGGGCTGATGTGGTGCATAGGGTCGACATGTTTCGTGCCTCGTAGCCCCTAACGGGTCAGGTGGCACTTCATCAGGACCAAGGAAAATAAATAGGTGCTCTGGCACTAAAGCAATACTGGTTGGGAATTACCAGTTGGTTACCAGATGCGGTTTAGTTCCCCGGGTCAGAGGATCCCGAGGTAAAAGACCTCACGGGGCCCGGAGTGAGGGTAGGATCAAAGCAATCGCTCTGTAGACCTGCCATCAGAGCAGTGCTCTGCCATCCCCGTCAGCCTTTAGCCCTACATTATTGGGGTCTTTGTGAATTACACATGTCAAAATACGAGCATTGGAGAAAATGTATGAAAATGGTAGGGCTAAGGCTACCAAAGTAACCCATGTCACGAAGAAGCCACTTTCTAATCCTAGGCTTTCATTTAGCACATCAATGCCTTCTGAGGCTTGGAGTCTTGTCTTTGCTCATACCTCTGAATGCTCATTTGCAAAATGAAAGTCCTGGAGTGGAAAAGATGTGCCCTTATAACAGAGCCGCATGGTAGCATAAGAGTGTGTACAAAAAGGTAATCATGGCAGCTGGTAATTTGAGTGTAGTGTGGTGCTGGAAATAGTTTGGGGTAAACAATGGGCATGGTTGAGAAGGGAATAGCCATTGGTCGCAGTGTGGTGTTAGAGATGGTAAAACTCCAAGAAGGAAAAGATGACACGTGGAGTGCAGAGTCAGAAACAGAAACAGAAAGCACCCCAGGCAACAGCAAGTTAAACAAGCATTTGCAATGGAATAGGTCTCGCATTTGCGAAAGTTTGAGCTATTGGCATTGTAAATGACAATGCCTTTTATTTATGTGTTTTGAAAACCTGCAATTGGTGTGTAAACATGCACTTGGTACTTACAGTCCTTGCTTATGAGAAGCAAGGCTGGCAGTAAAAGAGGCGCAGTTGCTGCCAGCCTTGTTTCTAGTAATGCGAGACCTATTGAATTGCAAATTATTTTTGGCAGCATTTGCAATGCAATAGGTCTCACATTTCTAAAAGTTAGACCTATTGGCGTTGTAAATGCTAATGGTTTTTATTTAGGTTATTTTGTTTGCCGGGGTGGAGGGACTTGGCTTCCGAGACTGTATGTGTGTTCCATGTGTGGCTAGTGAGTGCATGGGTTATGGCAGTGTGCTATACAAACACTTTAACTCATTTACGAGGACTTATTTGACAAAATAAACACAGGTAGGGTAAAATGTTGCATTTGAGTACGTGGTGGGGGTTAGGGGAGAGAACGGGGTGCAGTTTGTCCCACATTACAACACAATAAAAGCTCAACCGAATCAGTGCGATTTAATTTAAAATCAAGTTGAGCAAGGAAAAATATTTGGCTTTTTATTAATACATACAACAGTCTCTGCAAACAAACCAAGGAGCATCGCTGTACAGTAGACATGTCATACTTTTATACCAGCACTGAAACCGTCAGTAAAAAAACAACGGTGCCCCCTTGAAAGGGGTATGGTCTGGGGCAATCGACTGACTGGCACGTATGTCAGAGATTTTATATGTGAGCACCTTCTAGTACACGATTTTTTAAACCCATGTTCAATGTGAAAAACAGAATGTACCCAGTTCTAAAGCTGGAAGGCTCTCCATAAATGTTTTCTATGGACAAATACATCTCCGAAAAAACACCTGATACTTAAAGGGCACTCCACTTCACTAGCACAACGAACCAGAAAGTTGCTTCCAGAAATATGACAAAAGCATACCAGGCGAAGAAGTGGCAAAAAAAAAAGACGTACCTCACAGCATGACGTAACTAAATGTCCTCGAAAAAAAAAAATTATAAGTGAAATCCACCTAAATCTGCAATCCTGCTTCGTGACAAAAAACAACTTGTGTCTACACCATCTTCTCTTATTAACTAACAAAGTAAAAGCACACAATTTACTCACCGAGTTCGAATAAACGGAACTTAGTCAGCCTATTGCTGAAATGTAATTAGTTCAAAACAAACGTGACATGCACGTTTGAAAGGTGCTGGTTAGTCAATCGAAAACACGTGATTTGCCCACCATATGTGATGAAACTAAACAAAACACTTCGGATATATTGTACAACCTAAATATTGACAAAGCCTAAATACACCATATGTTGTAAGCGATGCATGCAACAAATAATTAGGTTTTTAAAAATAAACAACACACAGGAATTAAATAGGAATAAAAGAATAAATACAATGACAAAACCAATGCCGCACAGACCTGGTTATTGACCCCGGTCTGGGTAGTTATGCACCTTGGACTCTGACATCAGGTGGACGGTGCGAGATACAGGGCAGCTGACTGCATATGGCAGCATGAGAGTAAGGCACTGGAGCTGACTACAGGCGCTTCAGCCAGAGGCTACGTGGGGACCCTGAGGGAATGAGTGCAGCGGCACTGTCAGTGGGAGCACTGCCAAATGTAGGCTACGGGTCTGCCGGTGCATGGGGCTGCACTGAGGCGGGCAGTGACCATGACAGGTAAGTGCACCCGCTCTGCTATTCAGCTCTGGTGTGTTAGTTATTACTTATGCCCTCCTCTTGAGTTCCTGGCTATGCAGCGCTACTGTTTTCAATCGCTGCAAGTTTCTGAGTTGGCAATATGCGCGTTAATGTCAGGCGAACTGTTTGTGGATCCCACGATGTGAGAGCCAGAGCTGGGAGTACGGCGGACCGAGTCTGCACGGCACGCCCAGCAGCTTGATGCAGCGGCGGCTGCCCGGGAGTAGAGTGGGGTGCGGCCATAGAAATAAGTAATAGGCACTTACACGCATACACACATAAACAAGAATTTGTAAATGCATTGTGTTTGATAAAGTGATGAAGGGCCTACCACAGCGAGGCATTTCCTCCATGCTTTATGAAATGGACGGAGTCGGAGGAATTTGTAAATTGCGCTCTGCTGGCTGCTAAAGTGAGGGTCAGTCGAGCTGGGTTATACTGCAGCCTGCTGCTGTCTCCTGAGCCCCAGCTGCCTCCTTTGTAATCCTCCGCTGCGGCACCAATATATGGCATGAACAACAACACCAGAGCTAAGTAAAACGCCAGCACACACTGGAATGGATTATGGTGGTGATATCAACGCGCGGTGAGAAAGCGCTTGGCATGATGGGATATGTAGTCCCTGCAACTCCTGCTATTCGGGTACTTAGAGCAGTTCAAAGGAAAAAAGGACTACCTATTCCGGGATTCAGCAGAACATCCATTGCATTCCAAAAGCGGACAAAAACAGTAGTTAGGCGCCGCTGCATCCGGACTAAACGGAAGTCAGTCTCAAATAAAGAGCCTGTAAAAACCAAGCTAACACGAGCTATGGCAACGTTCAACAAATAGCAAGCAGCAGCAGAAACTACTGCCAATAGGCGGAGTTTCACCCAACACATACAGATTACTTGATGCCTCGTAGAGGCAGCGCATGCGCTGCCTTATGCGAGACCTAAAAAATATTAATACATTTAAACTGTCAGAAAGTAAGTCGAAAGGGTTCCGAGAATGACAAGGGGCTAGTGTAAGGCTGCAAGTATCTCAACACGAGCAGCGCGCGAAGCTTGGCCTTTCAGTTAGAGCTTTACTATGCAGGTCACATCATGTGCCACTGCATGCAGAGACAAATGTGCTCCCCTACAACACCCACAAGGTGCTCCTCCTGACGGACCTCCATGAAAAATGTGTAGGGCAGGCAGCACAGGGTTCACACTCTGAGCTTTTAACACAGGCAGGCGAAGGCTGAGTAGAATGACAGATCAACTAGTCCTTCCGCCGCAGCAGCACCGTGGAAAGAAGCTGCAGTGATGCTTTAAGTTGACGTATGTGGCTCCGAAATGCAAAGCCTCTCGTTTTATCCCCCCCCCTCCTGTGGTCACAAAAGGCTATTTAGAATCATTTCTGGAAAAAAAGGGAAACAGCGTCAAAACTCATGACCACAGCAAAGCAGCGATAGTTGTGGCCGTACTGCGGAGCCAAGAAGGACCTTGACGTTTTGTGGAGGGAAAGGGCCTTACTTGTGTTCCTTCCTCAATTGTAGGGCAGCCGACACTGCCTATCTCCCTGCACAGCAAGTACATGTTATTTTAAAAAGCGCCTCTCAGCTTTGTTTTTTGTGGCGTTGTAGGGTCGTGGCACTGTCAGTTGTCCAGAGAGGTTAGGGTGACTTCCACTTTTTCACGACCCCAGCCATATTTTTCTGGCCTTCGTAAATGTCAACATTTAACTATGTCTGAATTAGAGAACTCATTTGAGCTTTTTGTCTGACGCCCAATGGATGGTTCCACCTGGCCGCTCACCCAGCCGTGACAGATGAATACACCGGGACACCGGGGCCAGCGTCTTCCTAGGGCCTGCCCCAGGCACTGTTCTGAACTGCTTACACTCTGAGGATGTTTACTTTGCAAAAATTGTCTCACTCTATACGTCCGGAGTTAGAGCGAGTGGGATGTAATTTCAGACCTGGAATTACTGGATGCATTCCCAGTAGGTTAGTACTGCGCGAATCATTATTTTCAGTCCCCTTCCTGATCTGTAACGTGTGTGTCTGTGTCACGTAGTTGGACGATAAAACGTTGTTGCATTTGCGTCTGCCACTTAGAGGGTTTCCCGAGGGCTAGTTTCAGCATGTTTTTATTAAAAATCAAAAAGTGCTGTCAGACTGAATAGGTTAATGAACAAATGTGCACTTTGTGCGCACCATTCTTAGGTCAGGATCCATTGCTGGAACTATAGTTTCAAACTAGTCACAGACAGCAACAACAAATACGAATCCAAAACAAGTTTCTAGTTACAAACTTCAAGTCTTTCAAATTCTAGAACGATGCCACGTAAAAGTCCTTAGTTGGGTCATTGTGACCAAAGGCAGCAAGTGTAGTCTAAATACTAAAACCGAACACCAAAAATATTACTGTCGTAAATCATGATTCACCTTCAGGCATAGACAGGATAAAATAAGAGAGAAACAAGAACCTAACAACAAGAAAGTGAACGAGTGGTGTGCGCTTGATGGAGAAAAAAATACGAGACTGCTCTGTCTCAGAGTCTGGGAGGGCTGCTTGCTCGGCGGTTTAATGGCGTGGATTCAGCTGGCGAGGAGTGAAAGATTGCACAGGGCCGCTTGTTAAGAGACTTTCATGTGTATCTGTCAATGCTGTTTTGCTTTTTAAGTACAAATAAAAATGCTTTGTAAAAATGTATTTCATGTCGGTACATGGAATGCATTTTTACGAAGCTTTTTCATTTGTACTTAAAAAACGAAACAGCAACTCATTCCTGTTTCAGCACAAATGCCAGTCCACGGCCATGACAGCTGCGAGGAGCAGGGCAGGCACAGATAGCAGTGCCCCCTGCTCTGAGGCCTGGCTCTGCTGTGAGGCGGCTGGAGCCCCGTGACTGATTGGGAGGGGGGAGAAAGTGGAGCCAGGAAATATACAATAAAAACTCTGCCCAGCTTGGGTATTTTTGAGCCACCAAGGAGCCCACTTTTCTGTCGCTAACACCCATGATGAATCCCCGATTGTCAAAATCGGCAAAAAAAAGTGCGCTTAAGGTCTTTGTCACAAAATGCGATTTAATGAGCTCTCTTTTTTTCCGGCAGGAAGAGGCATGTGAACGAACACACGGTGCCCGCGTCGCACCCGGAGACAATGCAACGAAAACGGGGCACGGACGGTGCCCAAGTGGGGGTGCGCTGCTCAGTCTAAAAATGCGCGCTTCGAAGACTCGGGGCGCAGCAGGAAAGCACACTTTCATCTGTGCCTGGAAGCAGAATGAACGAAAGGGAAACCTCTGAAGGTGGGCTCGGAGCGGAAATCCCGACCACCGAGCTTGGGGTTGCACGCTTCATTCGGTTTTAAGTTATCGAAAACTATGGGCAGGGTTAACAACAAAAGACACTCGGGTCGCAAACCTGTTACACAAACACTCCAGATATGTTTTTTATTGCGGGGACAATTGAACTGACGACCGACGTGCAGATGCGACCGCCGTTCAACAGAAATTAATGTTCTTTTATCACGCTTCCCGTCAGTAGAATGAGGAAAAGCGGTCTGGCATTTACCACGGCAATCGTTTTAAACGTGCCGAATTTCTACGTATAAATGACTCAGAAAACCATTTCACTGAAAAGTTTGAAAATTCCTTGTAAACTCGCTTTACAAAAATGGACGGCTGGCACGTGTAAATATGCCGAGGCAAGCGCGGTACCGCAAATTCAGCCGCGTGATTATTTTCGCATTGCGCTTTCACTTTAAGTGAAAGCGCGATGCGAAAATAAACACGGGCTGACTTTGCCAAAGCTGAATGTGAACAAGGCGAGGAGGGAGAGGAGGGGGGCCACGCCCCTAACCACGACCGGCGCTTACATTTGTCGGCAGGTCTGACACGTCCGTCAGGGAGGGGTAAAAAACAGATGGCACACTGCACGCAATTAAGTGCGAGCGAAGCGGAGGAAAACTGTAGTTAGGCGCCGCTGCTTCGGGACTACACGGAAGTTACCATAGGATCAACAGCCAACAGAAATCAAGAAAACAACAGCAATGCCAGACTTAAACCAATCGCATGGGGCAGGAGAAATTACACGGAGTTGAAGCCAATATACAGATTACTTTAAGTCTCGCTGAGACAGCGCATGCAGCGCATGCGCTGCCAAGGCGAGACCTAAAAAGGGCATTGCCCCCAGGTCCCTTCAGTCCTCGTCCCATTCATGACATATAGAGATAACCATCTCCCAGACAGAAAAAAGAACAGAGGAATGCTGGGACCCCTACCCCACCCCTTCTCACTGGGAGTACTTAACCAACACTTACCCAGCATTCTTCCTGTTCTTTTGTCTGTTTGCCGACAGAATGGGACGAGGTGCTGGCTCCTGCCGGACTGCAGTGGAGGTCTTTGGTGGAGTCCCTGTCTGGCTGCTGGGCTGTCATGGACGGGGTTTTGTTCATGTGTGTCCTGGCCTGCTGGGCTTTCCGGGAGGCGTGGATGTTACCGGTCTGTCCTTTGCTGCTGGTACGCCGTTGCTCCTGGGCGGTTCTGGATTGCGGGGGTGCACCTTCCTGGTGACTGGTGAGAGACGCACTGCTGAGGCTGGATGGGGGCTCGGGGGCTAAGCTGGGGGTACCTCTGGAGTGCCTGGCTGCCAGTGTGGTCGATTGTCTGCTGCTCAGGCGCTGTGGCTGGTGGTGCTCACCTCGGCTGGCTGGTGAGGGTATTGTTGGGACAGACAGTGTGGTCAGGAGTCTGCCGGCCTCGGGGATGAGTACCACGTAGTGGTTTTCCTCTGTTTAATTGGTGTATTTCTTTGGTGTGCCCTTGCTCTTCCCGGAACTTTCCAGAGCCTCATCTCTGGACTTGCTTTGCAGCTGCCCTTTTGTGGCTACTTTGTAATCGGACTTCTGTCTGCTGCATGTGCACTCAGCTGTTTGGGTTCCTTACACCCTGCAGTATGTATGCCGCCTGCACCATATTTTCTCGCTCCTTTGCCTCACTTCATGTTGTGTCTGGGGGCTTGTTTTTCTGTCCTGGCTGGCATTCCAGCAGGGCGGGGGTGTCGGACAGTTGGGTGCTGGTTGTCCTGTCTCTCGTTGGAGTCGGGGCTTGATTGATGGCATCTGTGTGCTGCCTCTAGTGGAGTTTGGCGGCATGGTGCTCTTCCCGGGTGTTTCTTTGCCCTGCTGTGGTTGTGTCGGTGTGGGTCCGGTTTGTGTGCTATGCCTCTTCCGGCCTCTGTTTGCTCGGTGGGTCGTGCGGCCTTGGTCTTCCTTGGGCAACCCTTCCGGTCTGTTTTTTGGTGGCTTTGGCCTCTGTTTTTTGTGGCCTCACTGTCTTGTTGTGGCTGCGCATGTCTCCTAATTTGGGTGCTTCTTGGTTCAAGGGGCTTGCCTCCAAGGGGGTGGGGGTCCGGTCCTGGCCTTTAGGAGCCTGTGGGCTGTTCTGGTTTGCCTTCCTCTTCTTGGCGTCCTGCGGGGGAATGGGTGCTATGGGACCCCTTGGGGTCGGAGTCTGTGCCTGGCGTTGCTGGGGTCCGGGCCAGCCTCCCCGTCCTTCCTGATTGGCCTGTCATCCATGTCTGCCCTCCCGGGCGGCAGGCAGCGACATGTGGGCGACATCCCCGAGTGGAATTGTTCACTTCTGCCCTGGCTTCCTGCCCTTTTTTTGCAGTGTGTTGCAGCTTTGGCCCTGGTTGTGGCTAGTTCCGATGGGCGTTCTCTCTGCCCTCAGGGGTGGAGTGGTTCTGGGGATGGCTGTTTGGTTCCCTGTGTCACTCTTTCCTGGGCTGTGGGGGCGCTTTGTAGGCGGCCTCCTTGCTCCCGTTCTGGGGGCGGTTGTGTCCGGCCTTTTGGTGCCGGCTCTTCTGCTGCCACCTTTTGTACTGCGCCAGGGCCTTCTTTGTTCAGTCTTGGTTTCCTGGGGTGGTTGGTGGTGGCCCTCCTGATCGGTTGGGGGGATGCTGGCTGTGCCTCTTCCAGTGGGAATTGTTTTTCTGGCCTCGGGTCCCTGGCCTGGGTTTTGCGTGCTGTTGCTTGTTCTCCTGGGCTGCTTCGGCCTTCCGGTTTGGTGCTTGGTTTTCTGGTGGCTGGTGGGGGGTTCCTCCCCCTGTCTCTGCTGTCTGGTCAGTGTTTCTGTGCGCTGGCTTGTCTGCTGCCTCTGCGGCTGTCTGCAGTGTTGGACAGTTGGCCGCCCCGCTTGTCTGGTGTGCTTTCTGGCTCCATGGTGCTTGTGGGTGGAGCCTGTTTTAAAAAAAATTCCTGCCAGTGTTTTGATCTGGGGCTCTGGGGCTTGTGGCTGTCTGCATCTGCGATTGCTCTGGGGCAGTCCTGGGCTTTGTCTGTGGCTGGTGTTGGGATTCGCTTGGAGTGGTTCCTGGGTGTTGTCCTTTGCCCTCCTGGCCGATTGGTCAGCTGGTTGTTTGGTTGAGGCTTTCTTCCTTCCCGGTTTCGGCTGCTTGGCCTAGTGATCCATTGCCCTTGTCCCAGCTATTGGGTCTGGGGTGTGCGGTGGCTGGTCGCTGTTTGTGTTGTTCGGTGTGTGGCGCGTCTCCGGTGGGTTTGTCTTCTCCAGAGCTGTTTTGTTCGCCTTGGGTCTGCCTCCCGGGGTTCTGGCTGGGGGTGTCATCCTCGGTGTGTGTTGTTTGAGGTGGGGTCTTCCCTGGAGTGCCTGTTTGGTATTTGGGTTCCCCTGATCTCATAGCCTCAGGTGATTGCCTCGCTCCGCCCTTGGTCCTCTCTGGTTTTTGGGTCCTGGTCCGGTTCTGTCCAGTTCCAGGTCTTGGGGTGTCTGCCCTTTGGTGTGTCTTTCCTTGGCTTGGTTGGGTCCCTGTTGTTGGCCTCTTTTCCTGGTGAGGGGTTGTGGTTTGCTGGATCTGGCCTCTTGTTCTCCCTCTGTATTTTCCTATCCTGGTGGGGTGTGAGTTTCGGACTGCCTGGTCCTCTTGGTTGGTCTTCAGGCTCCTGGAGTTCTGGTGCTCATCAGGCCCGCTTCCTTCTGGCTGTGGTTTCAGCTGTGGCTTCCTTGGGCAGGGTTCCAGTTGTTGTTTCCCAGTTTCCACTGCGTTCTTTGTGTGTGCCTCAGTCTTGGCCTGTTGGCCTGCCCCTGTGCCATGGCTTCGGCTTCTGCTCCCGGTCTGGGGGCTTTGGCGGCTGTCCTGTGTCGACGCTGGTGGTTGGTGTTGGCTTTGGAAATTTTTGCCGTGGGGCCTGGTCCTCCTCTGGTGGTGTCCTCTGAGCTCTCTGGTAGCCGAATCTGTCTGGTTGGTGGGGGCTTGCGCCTTGGTCGGTGCTTCCTCCCTTCCTGGCTTGGTCTTTTCGGGCTTGATTTGTCCTCCTTGTGCTCTTGCTCCCCAGTTTTCTGTCTGGGGTTCGGCTGTGGGTGTCTGGCCTGTGGCTGTGTGGTCCTGTACTTGGCTGGTCCTCTGGGCCTTGACCCCTGTGGTGAGCCCTTCCTGCCTTTTTTTGGGCTGCGCTGCTGTGGGTCTACACGGTTGTGGTGGGGTTGGTCACACTGTTGGCTGTGTCGCTCTTTGTTTCTTGGTTGGGGCAGGTGGATTTTGGTTGTTCCTCTGGTTCCCCTCATCTCTCTTCTGGGTTTGGTTGTGCGTGCTTTCGCCATTGTTGGGCGTTCCTTAGCTTGTCTGCTTTGGATCGTTCTCTATCGGTTCTGCTGCTGTGTCTCTCGGTCTTGAGTGGCACTGGGCGTTGGCGGACTTGTGGGTCTGTGGGTGCCCTTTCAGGCCTTTTGTGCTCAGTCTGTTCTGGTCCTCCTGGAGCCTGTGGTTCTGGTGGTGAGTTTGCTTCGGCCACCGTTTCCCTTCTGGGGTTTGGCATTTGGGCTTGGGGTATCTGTGGTGTGCCTCTTTTTGCGGCCTTGGTTTTGGTTGTCCCTGCCTGGTTGCCTTCATGGTGGTTTTCTAGGCTGGCTCCCTTCCACTCAGCGGTTTTGGGGGTTGGGGGCTCTGGGGGCCAGGGAAGCCCTGCTTGGCTTTTTTCTATGATGGGATGCCTCTTTTGTGCCTGTGGTGGCTTCTCCTTTCCGTTTGTCTCTGGGGCTTGTGTTTTCGGCAGTGGTGTTGGGTCCTTGTTCTTCCAGGCCTTGGTTGTGTCCCTGTTGGTTTGTCCCTGGCTTGCTGGTGTGTGTGGCCTCTTTGGGTCTTCTTCCATCTGTGGCCTCATCTCTATCCTTCTGTTGATGGCTATCCCTGGTGCTTCCTTGGTGGGGGCTTCTCCCCCGGTGTTGGTTTGGGGGCGTTCCCGGTGTGGGTTGGCTGCCCTCTGGGTTGTGTGGCATTGGTTGTCCTTCGCTTTGGTGGTATGGCAGTGCCGTGGGTTTGCTGGTCTGCTTTTTTGTTCGCCTGGGTCGTCTCCTGCTTGTTCTGGGTGGTGCAGCTCTTTTTTTGGTTTGGAGTGTTGCGGGCTGTGTGCGCTCCGACCTGTTTTTTCCTGTGGTTCTTCCATTGCTTTGCTTGGGATGCTGATTTCGGTGTGGTGTCCTGGGTGTTATTTGGGGGTTCGGAAGGCCGGGTTTCTGGCTTTGGTATGCTCCATATGTCATAAATGAGACGAGGACTGGAGGGACCTGGTGGGTAATGCCCTATTACTTACCAGTAATCTTCATTACTCCTGGTCCTGTTGTCCTCGTCCTATTCATGACTCCCCTCCCTCCCTCCTGGATGTCCAGCCTTCCTGTTAATGGTTTAGTAGTTCAGGAAGAATTCTGGGTAAGTACTGATTAAGTACTCCCAGTGGGAGAGGGTGGGGTAGGGGGTCCCAGCATTCCTCTGTTCTTTTTTTCGGTCTGGGAGACGGTTATCTCCATATGTTTTGAATGGGACAAGGACAACGGGACCAGGAGTAATGAAGATTACCGGTAAGTAACAGGCCATTCCAGTTATCAGAAACTGTATGACATTTGTAAGTCAATTACTATTAATCAGAAAGTATAGGCTTTATAATGTAATAGCCTATTAGAGTTAAAGATACATGAAATTGACAATTTGCTGCCACCGCTTCAAACACCCATGATCTCCTCGGCCCTGATACACTTTAGAGAAATAAACATCGTTTTTTCATTACTGTGACCTTCTGTGAGAACAGTACAAGAGCAGGCAAATAAAGATGTCCGCTATTTAGCTCTGTGGAATCATGCATTGAATATAGGGATCTCTTACACCATGGTCACACGCTGAAATCTTGAAAGATGCACTTATCCTTTCTTTCTTCTGGGGTCTTTAAAGCTAGCTCCCTTGACTTAGGTAATAATAAACATTGGTTACCTTTCAATGGAGCCGCCATGTTAACATCTATGAGGTGAATGTGCGGTCTACGAATAACCAGTTATGTTGTCAAAAGTACTTGATTCACTGGTGTGCTGTAGCAGAATCTATCCAATGCAGGTGAAAATGAGTAAGCAGTCCCTACATTTAACAGCCAACCTTTAACGGAAGACTCTATTGTATTTTTTTTATTGTATAATTTCTACAGCACTTTCATACCTCTTGTCAAAATTCCCATAGCGCTTTGGAGAGCAGGAGTCAGTGGTTCTGACTTTGTAGTGCATGGATGAGGGAAGAGTGTTCTTAGCAGTGGCATCTATTAGAGTTGAGCACTGGTGTTGTGCGCGATGCACAGAGAATACGCTCCAAAGCTGACGTGGTAGCATAAGATCCCATACTATATTGTGGCAAAAACTAAAGAAGTGCGAGGATAGGTTAGTAAGCAGCATTTACAAGCTAGGAATGTAGGAAAGTAACATAACTATACAAAATTCTGCCAGAATTGTGCAAAATTACACCTCATGACATGAAATGTAAACCTGTCATTTAGCTCTTTGAACGATATCCTTATGACCAGTACAGTGATTAGAGTTTAGTGCTGATATGGATCCATTAGTTTGTGTTACGGACTTGTCCATTTGCAGTGTTCTGTATTTTTTCAGTTAGGCAATTGATTTGTTAGTAAAATCATGTAGAGTCTGTTTGCATAGTTCAGTCTTCATTGAGTCCAGGCGAAATTCTGTTTACATCGGCAGAATGTGGTGTAATTTCCAGCATTTCACGTTACAAAATACCCAAGATTGCGCTACCACTGCATGCCACATAAGTGAGATTTTTTTAATGCAAAATACGCCCTTGACTGTAAATGCACTAAAACATTGCACAAGATTCTGGATCGGAATTTTGCATAACAGATAATTTTGCATAATTTTCGGGCATTTCACATAATTTCTGCAGTGGAAATTACGCGAATTTCACCGAGGCTTACTTTTGATATCATTGGAGCTAGAGATTCCTCTGTCTAATGTCACAGCCAAGTTCAGGGTAAATGTGTCGAAGAATTCTCATCATGTAAAATGAGACTCTAGTCACTTTGTTGATTAGAGATGGAAGAGAAAGACATGAGTCCACAAACACTTCAAGGTTTTTCACTTCGCTGGCTGGCCCTTTTATGAGGAGTTAAAGGCTACGGGGTTGCAGCTTGCCATGATCCACAGGTGAATAGGTTTGAAGTAGTGTATCACCAGAACTAAGAAGGGTAAGGGGACGAACTGATCCTATATATAAATCTACTTACTGCTCGACAACCTAGTTTCTCTGTGACACCAGACTGACTGTACACTGAATATCAACTAGGCCTGGGCGGAGTTCATGGACAGAGACGTTTTAAGACATGGGCAAAGTGGGCTCTGGCCCAGGGCCCCAGTCTTTCAGGGGGCTCCCAGATAGAGCCAGCTCTGTTCTGTAGAAAGTCTTGCCCTGATGACATTTACTAATTCTTAAACAGATTATCTTAAATACCATTTTTCCTTTAATTTATTTTTTATTGTGGACGATATGTGAGAGTCTATTACAGACATTTTGCAGAGAAATGTGTTTATGTTTCATGCAGTATCTATACAAAAACTTTCTTTTAGATCAAAACAGGGCCTCACATATAAGAAATGGGAGGGTGTCACTGAGATTATTTGCAGCAATATTAGTGAGCTACTGTTGTGTTACAATATTGAAAACACATCTTACTATCCCTGAATATTTGATGTAAACACATTTAGAATGTGAAGGAGTGGGCCTGTTAGTGATCTGGCTAAAGACTGCACGAAAGAGCTGAAACTGAATCATGAACTCAAAACTTCCCAACAGGGGCCCCCAAAATCCGTTGGGCCCAGGGTTCCCAAAATCCTTAAGATGTCCCTGTTCACGGAGGTTACCAAAAAACTCCACTGCGCTACGCAGAGTTCCACAAGCAGTGGAGTGTGTTAGGTCGCGCCATTTGTGCTGAATAAAAGTGCTGGGTATTTATCCCACTCTGTAAAATAAGCGCAAACGGCACCATGTGCAGCACAAGGGAGCGCTGCTTCTTTCTGCCGCTCCAGTAGATGTTCTACTGAAGTGGCAGCTTCCTCAACGCAAACGGAAAATTTCTCAATGTGAGCGGTAGTGGCCATCCACGACCGCCCGTGTTGAGAAATCTCACCAGGAGGTGGTCTGGAGTAAGATTTTCCTCGTTCACGCTCAACAACTTAACGTTGGTGAGTGCGACTGAGGAAAAAACTCCACTCCGCAGAGCGGAGTTTTTTGGAACTCCATTTGCTACGCAGAGCACAGCGTGGGAAAAACTCAGCAAACTCCACGAGCGGAGGGGAATTTCACGCCCAGGCCTAATCTCGACCATCCTGAAAAAACTTTGGGGCCTCGGTAGTGATATGATGTGTTATACAAATGCTCTACTACAGCACAACACTCTGAACCTGCTTGCTTCTTTGAAGCTCTGGCCTGTCGCTTATTTTCCAGGTTTCCCGGTTTTCCGATTTTGGAAGCTGGAGACAGATCTACCTCAGGAGTGGATTTGAGGAAGCACCTTTATGACCCTTAAAGCCCCACAGCTTACTAAAACATCAGAATGGACAATAAGAGGTCCATCCTTCACTCCAGAGTTAGCAAGACATATACCAATCAGACTGTCAAGGAGCTGAAATGAGACAAGGACAATAAGTAGTTCTTATGGCACAAAGGGCATCTTATGTGTTTGTTAATCCTTCATCCCCCCGTCCCGTCCCCGATCACCACTACTGGGATTCCCAAGTAAAGTAATTGATCCAGAATACACTACTGCTGATAATCTTGATCCTCAACAGGACCCTCAGCAGCAACCTCTGAGAAATGATGACAGACATTTCTTGTGAATTATAATAAGCTGGCAAAAGCACGTAAATAAAGACACTGGGCCAGGAGTAGACAGGAAAGGGGTTCAAAGTAGGGAGGAACACAAACCAAGGGAAGTCTCCTCAAGAGAGAAAGAGAATAAGGAAGCAAGAAGTGGAACATGGTCAGTAAAAAGATGAATTACCTCAGAAGTCAACAATGGAAAAGCAAGAGCAGGTCTGAGCAGGAACAGTATTTTAGGTCCAACCTTTTGAGGAAATTGCTGAGACACTGCTCTTCTGCAACGGTGCCTTTCTATAACTATCTGTTTTTGCATAATTACACAAAATTTCTGCAAAATTATCCGAAATTATGCCTAATAATTACAAACTGCAAATTCATCATTTTATGCTATATTGTAGCGTGAAATGCATTGTTGTGTCAATTGTTGGTGCTAGGACACATATAAACAAACCACCGCAAGCAGCAGTCACTCATGTACCAATGTTTGCATGCGTTTGTAGTAAATGTTTACTGCGAATGGCGCATTTGGCATCCATTTTTCTCACAAATGGTTCGTAATTATGCAAAGTGTCACAAGGGCATAATTTGGAAATTTTGCATAACAAGTGTAATGTGAAATTCCCCAAATTATGAACATTACACCAATATAATATAAAATTCAACCTGTCCTACTCATAAAACCTGTTCCTAACATGGCAAGCTGGAATGTTTAAGGCACTGATACCATATTTCTCCCCTTCTCACAATGTGCAAAGAAACTTCTATGGTAATAGCAGCTTACACACCTCCTCTTAGCATGTTCCAGAGTTTTCTGTGGCACTGATCTCTGACCCCACCCCCTTCACCATGGTACAGAGTATTCTGTGACACCAGTCGCTGTCCCACAACTAGCCTGGGTGCACATAATCTTCTATGGGACTGGCAGCTCTCAACTTCCTCTCTCTCCAAAGTGCACAGAGTCTCCAAGAGCACCAGTATCCCAACATGCCCATGCTAAATATGGTACACAGCATCTCTTGGAAATATGCCCTCATACATGCCAGATACATTTGATAAATTACCCTTCCTTTACTAACTGATAACCCAGTGCATACTTTTTAAAATGTTTTATTGTATTTATTGAAACATCAATTACAGCTCAATGTTTGTCCAGTACTACAATGCAATTTTGAGTTTTTGATACAGCGTTTTCCAATAGCATAATAACAACAAGTGTCCAGCCGGTATACTTAAAAATAGTGATTTACATTTGTTAACATGAGTTGGTGCAGGTACAGTACATTGACAGTGTTATTTCCGTTCTGTCACCTTATAGGTAACTGTGTGTACTGAGAACACTACATTAGCAGGGGGGTAATCCTTTGTTTGACATTAGTGCTGTTCAGTTTAAACTTTTTCACCTCAGTCTCTCTATACCTGGTTTATGTCCCCGTCCTCTACACCAGTCTCCTTGCTTACTAAGTAAGGTTGGTATGGACCCCAGCAGTCTTTAGGTCAGCTCTTTGGGGGGAGCAGTTCATTGAATGCGTCAGTTTGAGTGTTACAATAAAGCATATCTTTGTGCCAGTCTTCTAATTTCGGGGCCGGACCCTTTCCCCACCTCATAGCTACCCTCTGCTTGGCTAACAGTAGTCCAATAGCAATCAGTCGTCGAACAGTACGCTGAACGTCTAGGTCATATCCTAGTAATGCCGCTTTCGGTCAGGTTCTAGTGTTGTGCCCATGATTTCACTTACATCTCTAAATATCTTGCACCAGTATTCGTATATTGCTGGACAGTACCAGGCTGTGTGCATAAATCCCGTGTGTTCCTCCCCGCATCTCCAACAGTTCGAGTTTTCCCTCAGCCCATATTTCCATTGCCTTTCAGGGGTGTAATAAACCCTATGTAGGAATTTAAAATGTATAAGCCTGTGCCGACCATTTAATGATATGGTTTTCGTCCTGGAGTAGCAGTATTGCCAATCTTTGTCGCTAATAGGATCTCCTAGGTCTCATTGCCAATCCATTCTCACCTTCAGTATGGCCGCTTTGCGAACCTCCTGCGCATTAGCATAGAATTTAGTAATTAGCTTGAATGGTATTTCTGTCTGTATTAGCAGTGTAAGTGCATTCATACTCTGAGGTTCATACATATCCTCCCCTAATAGCTCTTGTAGCATGTGGCTGGCACGGTAGCAGTGGCATTGAGCTAGTGTCGTCATGTGGGTATTTTCTTCTTGTGTTGTTTCCCAGCTTCGTATTGCTCTGTCCGTGAAAAAGTCTCCCATCGTAGTTATCCCTAAAGTCTGCAGTGCTTTCCTTGCCCCATTCTCTTGACCCATTGGGAACCACCGGCACCACTGTAGCCGAACCTGTGTGGAGTATAACAGTGCGCCTGTTTGCGTACTTAGCAGCGCACACCATGCTTGTGTCGTGGTCACAAGGGAGTCAAATACACCACGTCTCCTGGTTGGGGAACGGAAAAGGGTCTGCGGCAGGGAGATCGGGACAGCTGCGTCTCTCTCTAAGTATAAGTGTGGAGTATCTCGAGGGCCATGTACCCAATAATGCGCAAGTGTGCTCTGTAATACATCTCCAGATCAGGGGCGTTTAGCCCACCCGATTCGTAAGGTAATGTAAGTGAGTCCCACCACACTCTAGGCTGTTTGCCTGCCCAAGCTAGCTTGATTAGAAGTGTGTACAGGCAACGAAATACGGTGTTCACTAAGGAAATCGTTACATTTTGGAATAAAAACAAAATCTAGGCAGCACCACCATTTTCATTACAGCGATACGACCTATTAATGATAGTGGCAGTTTGATCCATCTATCTATGCCGTTCATAAGTTTCTGTATAGCTACACCGTAGTTTTCATTCAGTACTACCGAAGGGTCCGAGTGGATACGTATGCCTAGATAATGCACTGAGTCTGTAGTCCATTGAAGGGGATACTCAATGATCGGGGACTTCATTACTGCCTTGAGGGGGAAGATAATGGACTTTTCCCAGTTGATCTTCAGGCCTGAATGAGTCACGAAGCTCACCACCTCCCTCAGCATAGGGGCGGTGTTGTTGTCAGGGTCCCTAACGTATAGTAATTTATCGTCAGCGTACGCCGATGTGACTAGACTATATTCCGAGAATCGGAGACCCCTATGCCTATGGTATCAGCGCATTGCACAGGCAATGGCTCCGACACAATTGCATATAATAGTAGCGATACTGGGCACCCTTGCCTGGTGCCTCTAGAGATTGCGAAGGTGTCTAAGACCATATTTCCCAATCACACCCGAGCTACCTGGTCAGTGTATAACCGCAGGACCAGCTTGGCAAAGATATCCCCCACCACTATTTTACGAAGTGCTGCGAACATGAATCTCCATTCGACTGAGTCAAACTGTGGAAATGAGCCTTTTCAAGGGCCCATCGGTGCAGGGTTCACCCTTAATTGTCCACGGGTTCTTAAACCAACAAAATAGAGATTGGCACGGAAGCTGGAATATCAAATAACAAGTTTATTAATCTCACATGAGTGGGACTACGTCAATACAATACCCTCAGGCCACCATAGGAGGTAGTCCATAGAATACAGAGGACATGGGCCTTATATACCCAGTTTACAGCTGAGTAAGCATGGAGACTCAAAGAGGAGGTACAGGCATATACAGGAATAGTTATTGACTAATATGGGTATACAGAAATCGCTTGGTCAACAAAGTGGGAGGGGAGATATTACTGCTTATGTCAGTTGGATTAGCCTGACAGTTACACTCTAAGACAGGTGCATTCTAGCAGCTACAGGCCTTTCTGAGCATGCGCAGTGCTCTGGCTCAGTACTGAAGGAGTTAACTATAGTTGATGACTCAAGCAGAATAGAAAAGCAGGCAACAGTGAAGACGGAAGAAGCACATGGCTAACACATGGCTCACTAAAATGGATGCCACAACAAAATGGCTTCAACTTATGCTAACAGCGATTTCTGTCAATTCCCACAGATGGCCCTTTTAGCATTAGCTGAAGACATTCACTATGCAATAGAGGAAACATGAAAGTTATTTCCTATATTCACTAACATCAGTTGACTAATTTCTTGATCAGTTACTAGTCGGGCATTTACATTCTGAACATTTCGTTTAACATTATCTTGATAGACCTTCTAATGTTCTTCTTTATGAGGGCTAGAGTACCAATGATATGTTCGGAGGGGGCGGAGTAGTACTTATCAAAATGTGCACAAAATATTTGTCTTGCAGAAAAAACAATATTCCAAATGCGAATATTAAAGCAAATATACATATTATCACAAAAGCAATCTTTGTGTTGGGGGACCAGGAGGACCAAACGGGGCCATGGGAATTAGGACAAGGAGCCGCAAAGGGCTGCTCCTCCTTAAGAATGGGACGACCAAAGGGGTACATTGTTAACAAAAAAAAAAGGTACTTGAGGAATTGAAGCCACTGTACAACCAGCCAGAGGGGAGTCTCTCCCTGTGTCCGTCTGAGCCTCACAGGCAGACTCTTATCGTTCATCAAGTGTTCACTTCTCCCACGGTGGAGCTGCACAACTTGCAACCCAGAAAAACAATCAGGGCCCAGGCTAAGGGAAAAGGTTTCTTCTTTCAGGATAGGGCAATCACCCTCCAGGGCAAACACCCTCAACGATCCTGTCCAGTGTCTCAGGCAGTGCACCAGTATTCTTCACTCTAATCTAACAGGCACCAGAGACACAGCACCTGTACCCTAAACTCAAGTCCTTCCCTAACTCCTGTATTGCTCCGCTGGCGCACTGCTCTTTCGTCGGGGCCACAGATTGTACCTAGTATGCCCAGGCACCTCTTGATCAACAAACAAAGGTCCAGGCTCACTTTCAGTTGGAGACCGAAACTCAGAGGCCTGATGCTGGAGTATCTGAAGCAACCCTTGTTTCAGAGGGGGTCACCTCAAGCAAAGCCTCCTTGCCGTCCTTGTCGGTCTGTGCCTCTCTCAGCTAGGCATCAGAAACTGGATCAACGCAAAGGATCAATTCTCTGTGCTGATTTGTGACTCCGTCTTTCACCTTCACCGCTGTTATAGTTGCCAGCAACGCTTGTGCTGGTTCCCTTTACCTCGGCTCCAAGCTGGACTGGCGCTGACTCCCCAGGCTGGATCTGATGTCCGGGCCCCTCTGGCAATGGTTGTAAAGGCAGCAGATATCTATTGGTGAGCAGAACAAAGATCTTTAGACAAAGCATACAAATAATCTATCAATAGAGAGTATACTCTATTTCAGAAAACTTCTTTAGTCTCGGGGTGCCCCATACATTAGCAGGACGCCCAAGAACCACTTCATCTATCTGAGAGTAAAAAACACCCTGGACCTTTTAGCGAGTATAAAAGGAACTTTTAGTGAACTGACAAGAGTAAAACGTTACACTATTTGATTTGTTTCTCCCAATCCCAAGCAGCCAAGGAAGTCTGTGTTCATTTTCTAAATTCTGAGGGAAAAAGAAAAACAATACGGGCATACTCTGAATCCTTACATTTGTGTATTCCTATATTATTTATCTGAAGAACCTCAAAAAGGGAATTTTCAAAACAACTATTCTTTTGTGCTTCTTGTCTTAGCAAGCTTGTGTTTCATAAGTCATATAGTTCACAACACTTCTACTTGTGAGCCTTCCACTACTGTACAGGACTGCAGACACTTCTAGAATTATTTTCCTTACGTAAAAACACCTACATTTTGCGCTTATGACCATGCTCTCATGTTTATAGATGTAACAGGAAACCCTAAAACTGTGAATGTAACAGAGATCTGTATTGCATGAATAACTGACAATTTAATCCTAACATAGTAAGTACATAGACCTCTCCAGCAGAACTTGTTTGTGGCAGACAAGAAAACAAGCACATCCTTTTATCCTTATCTAATTCCAATTTTATCAGTTTACAGACAGGATGGGCAGTAACATGGCGTATTTATTTATTCATTTTGTTAATTCGAACAATTTGTTCAAACAGTATTACTTAATAGCCAATTAGACGTGCACTGGTGAGGTGCTTTGTCTCTATTTATTCAAGAACATATTCACAGCATCCTGTGGAATGAATGCCTGAAGCGAGCCCAACCAATTGTCTCATGGCTGCTCCTAGACAGCTTAGACAGGACAGAGAGAGAGAGAACAATTATACAAACAAAAACCAAAACCAAATACAGTGTGTTACTTAATGTTGCTTACCCTTAATTTGCCCAGGAGCTAGTCTCCTACCCCCCTTCGACAGTAGGTGACCTAAGCAGGTGACCAACATAGGGATTCTACCATGTATTATGTGAATATATATGCACCCATGTGTGTGCTGCTATTTTTATTTTTATTTTTATTTGAAGTGTCTAGTCCTACGTGAAAAATAATGCAAAAGGATCAGAGCTCCTTCTCTCAATTTGTGGGAAGGGCAATGTTTCAAAAAATTGTAAAATACCCCTCACACACTGAAACCTGATTCAGTGTCATGCTTCATCATTGGGGTCTTCCCGCCCCTCTACGGGACGGGGCGTGCTACGACTTACGTAGACACAGGAGCACTTTATTCAGTGATTGGTGAGTATGTGTAGTGCGTGGGATCGTGAAAAGAAAATGTGAGATGGTTAAAAATTCTCTGGCTAGTGGAACGAAAATACTTTATTGTCTTCCCTGGCTGAGAATAGTAAAAGTGGGGAAGTGTAGATGGTGTACTATAATGAGTCACCTCCTACAAGGTCGACATGTTTCAGAAGCCATCCCCTTGGCTTTCTTCCTCAGGACCAAAAAACGATCCCTGTTACACCTCAATGGGTGATAAAATAAATGTACATATGCCTGATAGTCACAAACACTGTCCTTTGTTCCCTGTTATGGGAGTAGAAAAATATACCACTTGTATATCTTAAGAACCTGAAAAGAAAAATATTTTGGATAAATCATGGCTTTCATCATTTATCTTTATCTATTCACATCACCATCACGTTGAAAGTTTTAAGCTTTTTTGTGATATATTTCTCTTGTGCAACCCTTTTGTGGGTAATGGTACCATTTGGTAAGTATCCTCTACTCATAAATCATCTGAAAGAACACTCCTTGTGATTTCTAGTGCCCAGTATCACATTTATTCAACATTCTTTCATACATATGTATCTCCTTGCAATATACATTTTATGTTACAATACATTCATACATAAAGGAAATATTTGTACACTCCTATTGTGCCCCTAAAAGGTTACAGATTGATGTTTCACAGCAACTGAGCACTCGCATTCATACTCCCATGATGAGCCTTGGAAAAAAATGGGAGATGTTTGGCAAAAGTCTGTGCACTCGTCCTTTTTAACTGTGATCTCATGGTGTGTCTTTTTATATAAAAAAATGGTATTCATGCTCTCAAAAGGACGTGCCATAATAATACATACTTTAGAATTTAATCGTTATCGCTCCATGAACTCACACGAGCGGTGTTGGACACCTTCAAATAGACACTGTAGGTATTTTAAAAGAACAGAAGGAAAAACAAGGTTTTAACGCCAGGGTCGTTTTTAAACAAACAAGCGTGGTCTCTTTGGCCTTTTTAAGGACATGCCATTGTCCTACTTACATGCTGGAAGGAGCGCGATCACCAAAGGAGGTACCATCTCGTGGCTCGTCGGAACCTAACTGAGGTTTGCCAGAGCCCGGTGTTTTTAAAGTGCAAGGAGGCATGCTTGATAGGAAACAGGTGTGACTGGAAACACTAGACCTTGCAATTTTAAAGATGGCCGCCGGTAAATGGACCCAAAACAGAGTTCATTTTGATCCACTTCCTGTTGGAACGATTAACACTGAGTCGGTTGGAAAAAACACTAGACCTTGGAATTTTTAAAGATGGTTGCCGGTGAATGGACCCAAAACAGGGTTCATTTTGATCCACTTCCTGTTGGAACGATTAACACTGAATCGGTTGAAAAAGCAAGCATATATTTGTTTGTTTTGAGGCTTATTTTGGAGGAGTTTCAAAAGGCAGCCAAATGGAGGTTGAATTTAAAAGAATTATTAAACAAAAAAGAAAAACAAATTGTTGTGCTAGAGATGCCCGGATGGAGTCATCGGAGACGTGCATTTATGTATGTGGGTTTTATGAAAAAACACGGGGGGACAAATTATGAAAACCTAATGGAAAAAAAAGTTCAAGAATAAATCCCAGCAATAAAACGCTAGAGGCTGGAAAAAATATTTACTGGGAAAAAAAAAAAAAAAATCTGTCAGAGGATAAGGATTAAGAAGCAAAAACCATGTATATTTACAAATAGAGTGTGTGTACACTCAGGTTTCCACAATTCTAGTTTCTCTAAAAAAGAGGAAAAAAGAGGAAAAAAAGGGGGAAAAAGAAAAAAAGGAAAAAAAGGGGGGAAAAGGAAGAAAACCAGTTTCCAAAGGCATAAACCTCCTCTTTGTTCAGTATTAGTTACGGGGGTGGTTGTAGTACTGTATACTCCTTATGAGTCTGGCAACTTTTTGGTTGATCATTAATTGCCAGGGGATTCCTGTGTTAGATTTTGTATACATCAGAGCTGGTTCCAAGGAATCTCATCGTTCAGGCCTTTCTCATGAGTCCTCAAACGGAACACCCACCGTTGTTCTTTTTCGAACAAATACCTTTCGTTTTGGATTTGTTCGATTACTGTCCACGAAAGATCTTCCCATTTATGATCTTTTTCCAGAAAATGGGCTGCCATTTTGGTGGTACTCTTTTTCCATTTAATGTTACTTTTGTGTTCCCCTATCCTTACCTTGACAGGGCGTGTGGTCATTCCTACGTATTCCAAAAGACACAGGCACGTGATCAGATAAACCACATTTTTTTAATTGCATGTTGTGAATCTTCTTTGGACCCATTTGGTTCCATCATGGAACAAGATTTCTTTGCTTTTTTAGTTAGTTTGCACACATTGCACATTCCACAGGGATGATGCCCAGAGATTGGGGGCATTAAAGTGGTTTGCATTGTCTGTTCTTCTCTTCTTTCTTTTTGTCTGGTGTGTACCACTAAATCACGGATACTCTTACCTCTTCTATGAGAGAAGATAGGTTTTGGTAGATTGATGCTTCCACTGTTGAGGATTCGCCAGTGTTTGTTTACTATTTTTGTGATTCCATTGGAGTTTGTGTTGAAAGTTGTTATACATACTGGGCGGTTCTCTTCCTCCTTATGGATTTTGGATTCCAAAAGGCTGTCTCTGCAATTGTTGCGTGCCCTTTTGTATGCATTATCAATCACCTTTTTAGGATATTGGCGTTTTTCCAATTTCTTTTTCAGATTGTTTGATTGTTTTTTTAAATCTTCGATTTCTGTGCAGTTCCTTCGTAGGCGTAGGAATTGCCCATAAGGGAGGTTATCGCGGAGATGTCGAGGGTGGAAACTGTTGTACAATAGTAGGCAGTTTTTGGAGGTTTCTTTGAAATGAGTGGTAGTTGTTAGTTTTCCCTCTTTTGCATATATGTTTAGATCAAGGAAGACAAGTTTTTCATTTGAGATAGTGCTTGTGAATTTCAAAAATTGGTCTTGGCAGTTCAACCATGATAGGAAACGTCTGGCGGTGGTTTCATCTCCTTCCCAGATAATCAATATATCATCTATATATCGTTTTCATATATGTATATGGTTACGAAATGGATTGTTGGGAGTGAGGATCTTCTGTTTTTCAAGTTGATGTACATAGAGACCAGCTATGCTAGGAGCAAAAGTGCTCCCCATGCTAGTCCCATGTTTTTGCAAATAGAGAGTGTTCCGGTATTCAAAGAAATTTTCTTTGAGTGCCAATTGGCAGCACTCCATAATCATATTTCTCGGTGTCTGGTAGTCCCAATCGGTGTTGAACAGGACATCTTCAATGATGTTGAGGGTCTCGTTGTGGGGAAGGCTCGTATATAAGCTCTCCACATCACAACTTATCAATAATTCTCTTTCTGGGTCAAATGTTTGCCCTTCTAACATTTGCAGGACGGCTTTTGTGTCTTTCAGGTACGTAGAAGTTTGTTGTACAAGTGGTCTTAAGAAAGCGTCCGCAAATTTGGAGACTGGTTCTAAAATGGATCCAATTCCAGACACTATTGGACGTCCCGGTGGGGAGACCAGATTTTTGTGGATTTTTGGTATAGTGTACAGGTAAGGTGCTCTTGGCGAAGTCGTGGTTAGAAAATCCCCTTCCTTTTTAGATATCCACCTATGTGATCATGCCTCTTCCACCATACTTGCTATTTTCACTCGTATTTGCTCCGTGAGGTCCTGGTTGAGGACCTCGTAGTTCCTTTCATCGTGGAGGAGGCGTAGGCACTCTTGGTCGTACTTCTCGGCTGATTGTATTACAATCGCCCCTCCTTTGTCGGCTGGTTTTATTACCAATTCTGGGTTGTTTGCTAGTTCTCTGAGTGCCTCATTTTCCTCTCTGGTGATATTGTGAAAGACCCTGTTGCTTGCTGGTTCTATTTCTTCCAGATCTTTCATGACACCTTTTCGAAGGCGATCAGTTCTACTGGTAGATTGGCTTCCAGTGGAGTGAAAGTAGATTTTGGTCCCAAACCAGTGTCTCCATCCTGCTGGTCATTTTGTTTATCTTTGAAAAAGACTTGTAACTTAAGTCTCCTCATGAATTTTTTCATCTTTTTGCATAATTGGAATTTATCCAATTTTGCCGTTGGTACAAAGCCTAGTCCTTTTTCTAGGACTTTGATCTGTGCCGGTGTTAGAATGTGGTTTGTAAGGTTGACTACCAGATTCATTTCTTGCTGGTTGAGGCCCCTGTCATGCTCCTTGTTGCCATCCGGATTTGTTCTTCGTTTTGTGGAGCCCAGTGAACATTGTTCCCGCTCCGGTTTCTCCCTCTGTTTCTCCCTCTGTTCTCCCTAAAAAATGGGGCTGTTCATAGAAGGGGTAATCCTGCGGAGGGTAGTTCCATTGAGGGTAGGCTCCTTGTTGATGTGGGTATATCGGAGGTCCTAAGGGATGCATGGGGTATGGAGGTGGGCCCTGGTAATGGCCCCATCCTCTTTGGCCGTGGAACCAAGGACGTCTGTTGTTGCTCCTCCCACCTCGGTATTGTTGGTATTTCCCTTTGCTTGAGTCAGATCCACTGGATCCTGAATCGGATGAATCATCGTCAGTTGTCATTTCGTGACGGTTCTCCTGAGGTTTGTAATCATCTCTTATGTATGGATAGATCCTCTCATGGCTGAAACGGGTAACATCTTTTTTAGTTTTTGGTACTTGCTCTGTTTCAACGTTACTTCAAAGTCATTGAGAGTTTTGTTTAACTCTTCTAGATGTTTTTTGAGGGCACTCTGTGTTTCATAGCTCTTTAAACAAACTTCTATTTCTTGAATTTCAATTTTCAATTCTTGTGCTAATCTGCCAGCTGTCTTAATTATTAGCACAAGCCAGCTGTCTTAATTATTAGCACAAGCCAATCTCGTGTGCAATGCCAACTTATTAATGACCAGTCTTTTTTAAAAATCTTGTCATGTTGAAAAATGTATGGTTAATTTCTTACTATTAGCTCATTAGGTGCCGCATTGCTTTTAAGATATTCAGTCAAGAGGAGACCCTGGAGGGCTGTTTTTATCTGGGTGCGCCTTAGTTGTTCTATTTCGTCCCAGTCATTGTTCGTAGGTATTGGATCTGGTGTATTTAGCCCCTCGAAGTTGTTCAGTGAGGCTATAATGCTGTCTATCTCTTCTTCCGAGAAGGTTAGGCCTGTGTTTTCTGCCATTCTTGTGGTTGGTCTGTTGTAACCTGGTGTGTATGTTCTGTTTGTGTGATCTGGGTTAAGGGTGTTCTATCAAAGATGAGAGGAGGATGTTTTGTCTCTCTAGAAAGATGAAGTTTAGATTCAGCGGTGAACCAAACTCCCACAGCTGTACGCTGTCAAGAATAATCAAAAAATCAAAGGAGGGAGTGAAGAGGAAAAAGGTAGAATCGTCCTCCTCTTGATACTGTTATCCAACATAGGGATTCTACCATGTATTATGTGAATATATATGCACCCATGTGTGTGCTGCTATTTTTATTTTTATTTTTATTTGAAGTGTCTAACCCTATGTGAAAAATGGTGCAAAAGGATCAGAGCTCCTTCTCTCAATTTGTGGGAAGGGCAATGTTTCAAAAAATTGTAAAATACCCCTCACACACTGAAACCTGATTCAGTGTCATGCTTCATCATTAGGGTCTTCCCGCCCCTCTACGGGACGGGGCGTGCTACGACTTACGTAGACGCAGGAGCACTTTATTCAGTGATTGGTGAGTATGTGTAGTGCGTGGGATCGTGAAAAGAAAATGTGAGATGGTTAAAAATTCTCTGGCTAGTGGAACAAAAATACTTTATTGTCTTCCCTGGCTGAGAATAGTAAAAGTGGGGAAGTGTAGATGGTGTACTATAATGAGTCACCTCCTACAAGGTCGACATGTTTCAGAAGCCATCCCCTTGGCTTTCTTCCTCAGGACCAAAAAAACGATCCCTGTTACACCTCAATGGGTGATAAAATAAATGTACATATGCCTGATAGTCACAAACACTGTCCTTTGTTCCCTGTTATGGGAGTAGAAAAATATACCCCTTGTATATCTTAAGAACCTGAAAAGAAAAATATTTTGGATAAATCATGGCTTTCATCATTTATCTTTATCTATTCACATCACCATCTCGTTGAAAGTTTTAAGCTTTTTTGTGATATATTTCTCTTGTGCAACCCTTTGTGGGTTATGGTACCATTTGGTAAGTATCCTCTACTCATAAATCATCTGAAAGAACACTCCTTGTGATTTCTAGTGCCCAGTATCACATTTATTCAACATTCTTTCATACATATGTATCTCCTTGCAATATACATTTTATGTTACAATACATTCATACATAAAGGAAATATTTGTACACTCCTATTGTGCCCCTAAAAGGTTACAGATTGATGTTTCACAGCAACTGAGCACTCGCATTCATACTCCCATGATGAGCCTTGGAAAAAACATGGGAGATGTTTGGCAAAAGTCTGTGCACTTGTCCTTTTTAACTGTGATCTCATGGTGTGTCTTTTTAAATAAAAAAAATGGTATTCATGCTCTCAAAAGGACGTGCCATAATAATACATACTTTAGAATTTAATCGTTATCGCTCCATGAACTCACACGAGCGGTGTTGGATGCCTTCAAATAGACACTGTAGGTATTTTAAAAGAACAGAAGGAAAAACAAGGTTTTAACGCCAGGGTCGTTTTTAAACAAACAAGTGTGGTCTCTTTGGCCTTTTTAAGGACATGCCATTGTCTTACTTACATGCTGGAAGGAGCGCGATCACCAAAGGAGGTACCTTCTCGTGGCTCGTCGGAACCTAACTGAGGTTTGCCAGAGCCCGGTGTTTTTAAAGTGCAAGGAGGCATGCTTGATAGGAAACAGGTGTGACTGGAAACACTAGACCTTGCAATTTTGAAGATGGCCGCCGGTAAATGGACCCAAAACAGAGTTCATTTTGATCCACTTCCTGTTGGAACGATTAACACTGAGGGGTCGATTCCGATTCGGGCCGGAAATCTCTCCGACCGAGCCGGACCCGGAGAGATTTCCGACCGAATCGGACCCGTGCAGTCCGACCGAACGAGTCCGATGCATTCGTATGCCACCGGACACGAGTCGGTCGGACTCCCATTGAACTCAATGGGAGCCGGTCGTGACAACGCGTACGCGGGCTCCCATTGCCTCAATGGGTGCGAGGCGGACAAGGGCGCCTCTACAGCGAGTACGCCGCGAGCGCTCGCGGCGTACACGCACAGGTAGGGGGACCCATGGGTCCCCCTGTGTGCGCCTCGCACGGGTACGCGTACAGGGGGTCCGACACGGACCCCCAAAGTACGGCTCCGACAGCGAGTTCGAGTCGGACGGCGCGAGTCGGTCGGAGCGGTCGAGGTGCGCATCGTACTTACCCGGCCGGAAAACGTCTCCATTGCGCGGTGCGAATCGGGTCCGAGCGAGTCGGTCGGAGCGGTACGATCCGGGTACGAAGTCGGTCGGAGCGGTCGGGTCGCCCGGACGAGTCGGTCGGCGAGCTCGCATCGTACTCGCTCGGCCGGACCCGCGTACGATTCGGTCGGGAAAAGGGCTCCGAATCGGATCCGGTAAAGCCGAATCCTATTCGGAGCCCTACCGGCCGAGATCGGAATCGGCCCCTGAGTCGGTTGGAAAAAACACTAGACCTTGGAATTTTTAAAGATGGCCGCCGGTGAATGGACCCAAAACAGGGTTCATTTTGATCCACTTCCTGTTGGAACGATTAACACTGAATCGGTTGAAAAAGCAAGCATATATTTGTTTGTTTTGAGGCTTATTTTGGAGGAGTTTCAAAAGGCAGCCAAATGGAGGTTGAATTTAAAAGAATTATTAAACAAAAAAGAAAAACAAATTGTTGCGCTAGAGATGCCCGGATGGAGTCATCGGAGACGTGCATTTATGTATGTGGGTTTTATGAAAAACACGGGGACAAATTAGAAAAACCTAATGGAAAAAAAGTTAAAGAATAAATCCCAGCAATAAAACGCTAGAGGCTGGAAAAATATTTACTGGTAAAAAAAAATTCTGTCAGAGGATAAGGATTAAGAAGCAAAAACCATGTATATTTACAAATAGAGTGTGTGTACACTCAGGTTTCCACAATTCTAGTTTCTCTAAAAAAGAGGAAAAAAGAGGAAAAAAAGGGGGAAAAAGAAAAAAAGGAAAAAAAGGGGGGAAAAGGAAGAAAACCAGTTTCCAAAGGCATAAACCTCCTCTTTGTTCAGTATTAGTTACGGGGGTGGTTGTAGTACTGTATACTCCTTATGAGTCTGGCAACTTTTTGGTTGATCATTAATTGCCAGGGGATTCCTGTGTTAGATTTTGTATACATCAGAGCTGGTTCCAAGGAATCTCATCGTTCAGGCCTTTCTCATGAGTCCTCAAATGGAACACCCACCATTGTTCTTTTTCGAACAAATACCTTTCGTTTTGGATTTGTTCGATTACTGTCCACGAAAGATCTTCCCACTTATGATCTTTTTCCAGAATATGGGCTGCCATTTTGGTGGTACTCTTTTTCCATTTAATGTTACTTTTGTGTTCCCCTATCCTTACCTTGACAGGGCGTGTGGTCATTCCTACGTATTCCAAAAGACACGGGCACGTGATCAGATAAACCACATTTTTGAATTGCATGTTGTGAATCTTCTTTGGACCCATTTGGTTCCATCATGGAACAAGATTTCTTTGCTTTTTTAGTTAGTTTGCACACATTGCACATTCCACAGGGATGATGCCCAGAGATTGGGGGCATTAAAGTGGTTTGCATTGTCTGTTCTTCTCTTCTTTCTTTTGGTCTGGTGTGTACCACTAAATCACGGATACTCTTACCTCTTCTATGAGAGAAGATAGGTTTTGGTAGATTGATGCTTCCACTGTTGAGGATTCGCCAGTGTTTGTTTACTATTTTTGTGATTCCATTGGAGTTTGTGTTGAAAGTTGTTATACATACTGGGCGGTTCTCTTCCTCCTTATGGATTTTGGATTCGAAAAGGCCGTCTCTGCAATTGTTGCGTGCCCTTTTGTATGCATTATCAATCTCCTTTTTAGGATATTGGCGTTTTTCCAATTTCTTTTTCAGATCGTTTGATTGTTTTTTTAAATCTTCGATTTCCGTGCAGTTCCTTCGTAGGCGTAGGAATTGCCCATAAGGGAGGTTATCGCGGAGATGTCGAGGGTGGAAACTGTTGTACAATAGTAGGCAGTTTTTGGAGGTTTCTTTGAAATGGAATCACAAAAATAGTAAACAAACACTGGCGAATCCTCAACAGTGGAAGCATCAATCTACCAAAACCTATCTTCTCTCATAGAAGAGGTAAGAGTATCCGTGATTTAGTGGTACACACCAGACCAAAAGAAAGAAGAGAAGAACAGACAATGCAAACCACTTTAATGCCCCCAATCTCTGGGCATCATCCCTGTGGAATGTGCAATGTGTGCAAACTAACTAAAAAAAGCAAAGAAATCTTGTTCCATGATGGAACCAAATGGGTCCAAAGAAGATTCACAACATGCAATTCAAAAAATGTGGTTTATCTGATCACGTGCCCGTGTCTTTTGGAATACGTAGGAATGACCACACGCCCTGTCAAGGTAAGGATAGGGGAACACAAAAGTAACATTAAATGCAAAAGAGTACCACCAAAATGGCAGCCCATTTTCTGGAAAAAGATCATAAGTGGGAAGATCTTTCGTGGACAGTAATCGAACAAATCCAAAACGAAAGGTATTTGTTCGAAAAGAACAACAGTGGGTGTTCCGTTTGAGGACTCATGAGAAAGGCCTGAACGATGAGATTCCTTGGAACCAGCTCTGATGTATACAAAATCTAACACAGGAATCCCCTGGCAATTAATGATCAACCAAAAAGTTGTCAGACTCATAAGGAGTATACAGTACTACAACCACCCCGTAACTAATACTGAACAAAGAGGAGGTTTATGCCTTTGGAAACTGGTTTTCTTCCTTTTCCCCCTTTTTTCCTTTTTTCTTTTTCCCCTTTTTTCCTCTTTTTCCTCTTTTTAGTGAACCTAGAATTTTGGAAACCTGAGTGTACACACACTCTATTTGTAAATATACATGCTTTTTGTTTCTTAATCCTTATCCTCTGACAGAATTTTTTTTTTTTTCCCAGTAAATATTTTTTCCAGCCTCTAGCGTTTTATTGCTGGGAAACTTTTTTTTCCATTAGGTTTTTATAATTTGTCCCCCCGTGTTTTTTCATAAACCCCACATACATAAATGCACATCTCCGATGACTCCATCCGGGCATCTCTAGCGCAACAATTTGTTTTTCTTTTTTGTTTAATAATTCTTTTAAATTCAACCTCCATTTGGCTGCCTTTTGAAACTCCTCCAAAATAAGCCTCAAAACAAACAAATATATGCTTTCTTTTTCAACCGATTCAGTGTTAATCGTTCCAACAGGAAATAGATCAAAATGAACCCTGTTTTGGGTCCATTCACCGGCGGCCATCTTTAAAAATTCCAAGGTCTAGTGTTTTTTCCAACCGAGTCAGTGTTAATCGTTCCAACAGGAAGTGGATCAAAATGAACTCTGTTTTGGGTCCATTTACCGGCGGCCATCTTTAAAAATTCAAAGTCTAGTGTTTCCAGTCACACCTGTTTCCTATCAAGCATGCCTCCTTGCACTTTAAAAACACCGGGCTTTGGCAAACCTCAGTTAGGTTCCAACGAGCCACGAGAAGGTACCTCCTTTGGTGATCGCGCTCCTTCCAGCATGTAAGTAGGACAATGGCGTGTCCTTAAAAAGGCCAAAGAGACCACGCTTGTTTGTTTAAAAACGACCCGGGCGTTAAAACCTTGTTTGCCTTCAGTTCTTTTAAAATACCTACCATGTCTATTTGAAGGCGTCCAACACCGCTCGTGTGAGTTCATGGAGCGATAACGATTAAATTCTAAAGTATGTATTATTATGGCACGTCCTTTTGAGAGCATGAATACCATTTTTTTTATATAAAAAGACACACCATGAGATCACAGTTAAAAAGGACGAGTGCACAGACTTTTGCCAAACATCTCCCATTTTTTTCCAAGGCTCATCATGGGAGTATGAATGCGAGTGCTCAGTTGCTGTGAAACATCAATCTGTAACCTTTTAGGGGCACAATAGGAGTGTACAAATATTTCCTTTATGTATGAATGTATTGTAACATAAAATGTATATTGCAAGGAGATACATATGTATGAAAGAATGTTGAATAAATGTGATACTGGGCACTAGAAATCACAAGGAGTGTTCTTTCAGATGATTTATGAGTAGAGGATACTTACCAAATTACCCACAAAAGGGTTGCACAAGAGAAATATATCACAAAAATGCTTAAAACTTTCAACGTGATGGTGATGTGAATAGATAAAGATAAATGATGAAAGCCATGATTTATCCAAAATATTTTTCTTTTCAGGTTCTTAAGATATACAAGTGGTATATTTTTCTATTCCCATAACAGGGAACAAAGGACAGTATTTGTGACTATCAGGCATATGTACATTTATTTTATCACCCATTGAGGAGTAACAGGGATCGGTTTTTGGTCCTGAGGAAGAAAGCCAAGGGGATGGCTTCTGAAACATGTCGACCTTGTAGGAGGTGACTCATTATAGTACACCATCTACACTTCCCCACTTTTACTATTCTCAGCCAGGTAAGACAATAAAGTATTTTCGTTCCACTAGCCAGAGAATTTTTAACCATCTCACATTTTCTTTTCACGATCCCACGCACTACACATATTCACCAATCACTGAATAAAGTGCTCCTGCGTCTACGTAAGTCATAGCACACCCCATCCCATAGAGGGGCGGGAAGACCCCAATGATGAAGCATGACACTGAATCAGGTTTCAGTGTGTGAGGGGTATTTTACAATTTTTTGAAACATTGCCCTTCCCACAAATTGAGAGAAGGAGCTCTGATCCTTTTGCACCATTTTTCACGTAGGACTAGACACTCAAATAAAAATAAAAATAAAAATAGCAGCACACACATGGGTGCATATATATTCACATAATAAATGGTAGAATCCCTATGTTGGATAACAGTATCAAGAGGAGGACGATTCTACCTTTTTCCTCTTCACTCCCTCCTTTGATTTTTTGACTAAGCAGGTGACCTCCTGTCGATAATATTTACGTCCTTGTTGGCAGCTGGGCAGCTGTAGGAGGTAAATAGCTAGGGGAATCCATATCAACGATGCCATTGTCCAATACTATTGAACTGTACCACTTTGTAAATTTTGGTGTACAAGCACATTGAGCTAACTAAAAACATTAATCCAATAACCAACTACCAATTCCTTTAGCTATTGTATTATTTTAACATGATGGCGCATGAATGCAAGCTTAATTTCATGGCCTTTTATCTGGCCCTAGCACAACAATTTTAATTTAAAAACGATTAGTCTGAATACATGGCAGAGCTGCTTTCTGCAGAAGGCCCACAGACACTGCTGCCCCGTGATAACGTTATTCAGTAGTCTGAAGAAAACAGTGATATCCTCATCTACTCCTAACAGAATATGCAATATTTCCTTTAGCTAATGTTACCTAAAACAGGTTATTTGCTATAGACCAAAATAGAAGCAAATCTGCTGAAAAGGAATACGTCCTCCGTTCAATCAAATACAGCCCTATTTATTTATTTATTTGTATTATTACTACAAGGGCTATAGACTAAGGGGTCGATTCCGATTCGGGCCGGAAAAAGCACCGACCGACTCGGATCCGGAAAAAATACCGACCGACACGTACCAGTGGCGCCCGACACGCCAAGTACGATGCAAGCCGCGATAAATCCGACCGACACGTCAGGAAACCAAGCCGACCGACCGACCCGCTCGGAAAATAGCAATCCGGCCGGAAAAACACGCGAATCCAACCGACCGACACGCACCCGGAACAAATCCGACCGAATCGTACCCGCCAACTCCAACCTGCAAAGTACGATGCAAGGCGCGAAAACACGACCGAGTCGGACGGAGGACAAGCCGTACGACCGACACGCATACAAAACCGAGCCGAAGCAACACAATACACCGCGACCGACGCGTACGCAGCATACAAAACTGCACAAACACAGCGTGAACGAAACGGAAAACACCGTACGAGACCAATGCAGGGTCCGACTCGGTCACAAGAACGTTTCCAACATACACAAACAGCACAAAGGAAAAATCAACCAAAAAAGGCCAAACAAGCAATTACCAAGCCAATAAATACTGGGGGGTGGGGACAGAGAACAAAGACACACCAACAACTCCACCTATATAAAGGACACAAATCACTACCATGAGCCTTTGCAAATGCCATTCCACTGCCAGCACCCAAGAGAAAGCAACCACACACCCACAGCTCATCCCTCACACAAGCCACACACCAGCAGCACACCAACAAATACCTACCTCACATACACCCAGCACAACACACACCCACACACCCTCACCTGCACACCAACACACACAGCACCCACTATCACCACCCATCACCATGCCCCCAAGAAGAATCCCAAGTTCCTAGATAGTGAATTGGAAGTCATGGTAGACGAGATCCTCAGGGTGGAGCCACAGCTGTTTGGCACTCTGGTCCAACAGACCCCCATGTCGCAGAAAACCAAGATGTGGGAGAGGATCATCAACAGGGTGAACGCCCAATCACCATGTCGGCGCACAAAGACCGACATCCAGAACAGGTGGTATGACGTGCGCAGGAGGGTCCGGGAGCTGCTCAAGAAAGACTACCACCTGAGCCAATACACCGGCAGTGGCCCTCCTGCCAAGCCAGTATACCTCAGGCCCTGGGAGGAGAAGGTGCGGGCCATCCTTCCGCCAGTGAGCGTATATGGACTAGAGGACATCCCAGAGCCTGGTGAGTACACAACAAATGTACACAATAAACTGCCACAAAACACACACATCACTGTCAAGGGGAGAGTCAAACCATGCACTCATAGCAATTACACAGCAACTAGAACAGAATCATCCCAAAATGTGTATGTCAGTCAGATAAACACAACACATGCCATCAAAAAAGTCACATCCAACTGTGCCAACACATGTACAAACACAACCACAACTACAGCTAGGCAGTGGCACAAATAGAACTAACACACACATCCACACATGTAGCCACCACAACAACACCAACACACAGTGAAGACCACTCAAAGGAAGGAATTCTGTGTATGCTGGCCAAGTCAGTGTAGCCAATAGCATCATGGGAGTCGCACTCACACATATTGCCCCCCACAACTGTCCCATCAACACCACCCTGAACCATGCTCACATCACAGGGAGTGGAGAAGGACTCACAAGATGGCTGACACTGGCTACTGCTGTGGGGAGCACAAGGCTCTGCTGCCAACTGTGCACCAACAAACAGCAGGACACCACTGACTGACATCCTGAGAGACAACTTACACTCCCTGCAATGCAAGCACGTTCCATGGTGGGATATCTGGCTGGCTGGCTGGGTGGGAAGGGGGACTTGCAGCACTGACCATAGTCACCAGCACCTCCCCTCACACCCCCCCAACACAAACTCCACAGTACCCACCTGGTAGAATGCAATGCCCTCCATCCTAACACAAGATCCCACAAAGCACCACCACCCTGGGTTATGTTGTGTGAAGCACAGGGACACTCTTGGGACTCTTAGCCAAACAACTGCCAGGACAACACTCCCAGCCATCCTGTCAGCACAGCCAGCCCACCCCACAGGGAAGCAGAGTCAAAAGGAAGGAAGCATGGGCATGCTGGGAAGGGGGTGGAGGCAATAGCATGATGGGAGTCGTAGTCACAGCTCTACATCCCCCACCACATGGCCCAGCAAGCTCACACTCACGCATGCACATCCCACAGAGAGTAGAAAGGCCCATCAAAGATGTCTGACACTGTTGCTGTGTCGTGGGGAGCACAAGGGCATGCTGGGAACTGCACATCAACCAACAGCAGGACACCACTGACTGACATCCTGAGAGACAACTTCCACTCCCTGCAATGCAAGCACGTTCCATGGTGGGATATCCGGCTGGCTGGGTGGGAAGGGGGACTTGCAGCACTGACCATAGTCACCAGCACCTCCCCTCACACCCCCCCAACACAAACTCCACAGTACCCACCTGGTAGAATGCAATGCCCTCCATCCTAACACAAGATCCCACAAAGCACCACCACCCTGGGTTATGTTGTGTGAAGCACAGGGACACTCTTGGGACTCTTAGCCAAACAACTGCCAGGACAACACTCCCAGCCATCCTGTCAGCACAGCCAGCCCACCCCACAGGGAAGCAGAGTCAAAAGGAAGGAAGCATGGGCATGCTGGGAAGGGGGTGGAGGCAATAGCATGATGGGAGTCGTAGTCACAGCTCTACATCCCCCACCACATGGCCCAGCAAGCTCACACTCACGCATGCACATCCCACAGAGAGTAGAAAGGCCCATCAAAGATGTCTGACACTGTTGCTGTGTCGTGGGGAGCACAAGGGCATGCTGGGAACTGCACATCAACCAACAGCAGGACACCACTGACTGACATCCTGAGAGACAACTTCCACTCCCTGCAATGCAAGCACGTTCCATGGTGGGATATCCGGCTGGCTGGGTGGGAAGGGGGACTTGCAGCACTGACCATAGTCACCAGCACCTCCCCTCACACCCCCC